>JANHGC010008241.1:8338-21856 GCA_027560395.1 Boaedon fuliginosus
AAAACAGGATGTATACGTCCCAAAGAAGATGGTAGCTTCAATTGTATAGCCACAGGATTTATTATGCGAGTTACTACGAATGGCCCAATATATTTTGGCCCTAATTTTTGTCGTTGCAATAGATATTTTGTCGACAGATATACTTTAGATCCCACTTGCAGCATTGGTTGTGCCTGTCTCTTTTTATCAGCCCGTTTTTTATATCTTTCGCCTGCCTCTCTTAATGCAACACTAACATGTTCCCAGACCTCTGGAATTTTTTCAGCCCATTCTCGAGGAGATAAATCCACTCTTTGACTGAAATCTCTATCAGGCTGAACCCTTAAATCTCTGCCATATATAATCTGAAAGGAGGAATACCCAGTACTTTTATGTACTGCCCCGTTATAGGCTACTTCGGCAAATGGCAATAGCTCCACCCAATTAGTGCCCTACTGGTTTACATAACTTCGTAAATACTGTTTCACCATTGCATTTACACTCTCCACCACCCCATTAGTGCAGGGATGATATCCAGAGCTCAGACCCTGGGAAGACCCAATGAGACAAACAAAACCCCTCCAAAATTGTGAGGTAAATTGCACGCCATGACCGGAGATAATTCGTGACGGAACCCCATGAAGGCGATAAATGTTATGTAAAAAGATGTAGGCCAGTCTCTGGGCGGACGGTAACTTTCGACAGGGAATGAAGTGCGCCTGTTTTGAAAATAAATCAACCACAGTCATGATAACAGTACATCCCTGACTTGATGGTAACTCCACTATAAAATCAATTCCTATTTCATCCCATGGAATCTGTGGCTCTGCTACTTTCTGTAACAATCCATAAGGCTTTCTGTTCTTTGGTTTGGACGTCATACACATATGACAAGAGGCACAATATTTCTCAACATCCTTCCTCATGGTTGGCCACCAAAAACGTCTCCGGACCCCATGTAAAGTTTTGAGGAATCCAAAGTGACCAGCAATTTTAGCATCATGGTACAACGTTAACACCTCCTCTCAGCACACCTGTGGTACATATACCCTGTCTCCAAACCAAGCCAACCCATTCTTCAGTTCCAATGTTTGTTGGTTTTCTTGCCACCATTTGTCCCCCACTAATGCATCACGCATACTCGTTTTAATATCCACCATGGTACATGTATGATTACTACTTCCTATTGTACAAGTTTTGGGTATTAGGGGTTGCACTACTTCATCCTGCCATGATTGAAATTGTGGCTGCCGGGAAATGGCATCGGCTAGGAAATTTTGACCCCTGGGTATATATCGCATAATGAACCTAAACCTCTGGAAAAACTGGGCCCACCGGAGTTGTTTTGGGGATAACTTCCTGACTTTCTGAAGGGCTAGTAGATTTTGGTGATCCATCCACACCTCGAATGGACTCGCACACCCTTCCAAATAATGCCTCCATGTACTCAGATCCCAATGAACTGCCAAAGCCTCTTTTTCCCAAATAGCCCATTTGCGTTCTGTAGGGGTCAATTTCCTAGAGGTGTATGCACAAGGTCTCAGCCGATTTTGATCATTTTTCTGTAATAGTACACCTCCCACTGCCACATCACTTGCATCAACCTGAACAATAAATGCCTTATCAGGATCGGGATGTTTCAAAATTGGTTCCTGGGAAAACCGTGCTTTTAAATCCTCAAACGCAGTAGTACATTTGGTTGACCAATTAAGATGTTGCCCAAGCTTGGGTGAACATGGCAGGTGTTTAGTCCATAGTAAATTTGTCAGGGGCAAAGCTATCTGAGCAAATTGAGGTATGAATTGTCGATAGAAGTTAGCAAAACCCAGGAACGATTGTAGCTATTTCCTGGTTTTGGGGACTTGCCACTGAACCACTGCCTCCACCTTCTGTGGGTCCATCCCTATGCCTTCTGTCAAAATTCTAAATCCAAAATAGTCTAGTGTTGCTTGGTGGAATGCACATTTTCTCAGTTTACAGTATAATTGTTCTGTCCACAATCTCCTTAACACCTCTCTCACTAGGTGGATGTGTGATTCCATATCTGATGAATATATTAATATGTCATCTAAATAAACTAGGATGCCCTTATAGAATAGGTCCTGTAATACACTGTTGATTAACTGCATGAATACAGCAGGCGCCCCCTTAAGGCCAAACGGCATAACACGAAATTGAAAACTCCCCAGGGGGCAATTAAATGCTGTTTTCCACTCATCCCCCTGTTCGATCCTAACCCTGTAATATGCCACTCTCAAATCCAGTCGTGTAAAAATTCTCCCGGTAGAAAGGGTGGATAATAGATTACGTATTAATGGTAGTGGGTAGAGCGGTTCCACGCAAACGGCGTTGAGGCTGCAAAAATCAACACATAAACATAAGCCTCCATCCTTCTTCTCCCGAAACAGCATGGGGGCCCCACTAGGTGATCTACTTGGGGTGATAAAACCCCGTGCTAAATTCTTGTCGATATAACGCCGCATTTCATCTAGCTCCTTTGGCGTCATAGAGTACATTCGGGGCTTAGGCAGAACTGCATCAGGTAACAACTCAATACCACAATCAGTAGTATGGTGGGGTGGCAATGTATCTCCGTCCTCCTCACTGAATACCCCCATTAAATCCTGATATTCCTGAGGCAACATCACCCCTTGTTCTACTGTTGCCACCGGTTGTACCATATGCCCTTTCTCAGGAACCGATAGAAACCGCGTTTTCCGATAGCCATCTTCCCACCAGATCTCTGGTCTCCATTTATCCAACCAGGCTAGCCATAGTATTACAGGGCCCAACATTCTTGGCCCAATGATAAAACAGAGATGTTCCACATGGGTGGCCATAGTCAAACGTACTAACTCAGTCACATGTGTGGCAGGCCTCCCCCCTAACACTGAGCCGTCCATTTGCTCAAAACGTATAGGGGTTTTCATCCGGAATGTATGGAGCCCCAATGCCTTTACAATTTCCCCGCTCATTATACAGCGTGTACACCCCATATCAACTAACGCTTGGAAGAACACAGCATGACCCCTGGGTTTTGCCAAGGACACTGGTACTGTAAATGGAATTATCGGAAAGCTCACCATCGGATCCTCTTCGTTACTATCCAGCTCACGTTGAGGATCCTCCATCGTCACAGGAAGGGACCCGATGGCTCTTGCTCATCCACTGGGCCCCTCTGCAACACTCATTTTGTTGCGGAGCTGGTTCCCTTTCCTCAACTCACCATCCCTCATGGGGTTGAGGTCACTGGATTCACGCTGGGGCCTGGTCAGGATCACAACTGCGGGCAATCAACAGCCCGATGGCCTTCTTTGTCGCACCGGAAACACCGGAACCCAGGTCTTGTTACCACCCTGCTCCGGCAGATATCACCACCTCTAGGAACTCCTCGCTCCACCCGTCTAGGAGCACTTGGACCAGCACTTCGAAAGCGGTGGAGACCTGCCTCTAATTCGGTGGCAGCTTTATACCACTCTTCCAGATCTTGTTCTATTCTGCTGTAGTCACATGCTTGCTGCAGCTCCCGGTCAAGCCCGTTACTAAAGTGATGAACTAACAGGGGCTCAGGCCATGATGAGAGATTCCCTGCAAGCACCCTGAAATCCTTGATGTAATCCCTAACTGGCCGTCCATGTTGCCGCAGGGCCAATAACTCAGCAGCAGATTGTTGCAGCCATGTCGTATCGTCAAAACGAGCCCGTAGTGCATCTAAGAAAGGGCCCAACATAGCCAGTTCAGGGGCATGGCAATGGTGAAGACTGGCCACCCAGTCAGCAGCCTCCCCTCTAATGTAGCTGTAACCACGACAACCATATCCCATTGTGAGGCACATAGTCCTTCGTATATTAAGTCCATGTGACTTAATATGAGACTCAAAAAGAAGGCCACTCTTCCTGGTTCACCATTAAATGAGGCCTTAATAGGGGGTGGTCCATAGGTGCCGACTGGCCATGGCTGGTCTCCTACCATCACATTACGTTGCTCATCATGCCTTCCTCGGCAACCATGCATTGAAAGGCCCTGACGTGCCACAACTGCATGCACAGAGCTTAATCGCTGCCCCACTGGTGACTGGGGTGGTGGGTTCATGTACCCACTCCTACCATATTTCTCCCTGAGAATCGCCATCATCGTTTCCCCCAACTCTACGCTTCGGCTATCATCTTCGATGTTCCCCAGCTCCCAATGTTGCTCCCTCCAGTCCTCTGGCCTCAGGCCCAATGTCTGGGTCACCCCCATATTCTGACCCAAGGGCCTGAAGGGGGTATCCCGTGGCTTGGGCCAACCCACCTTTGACTTCTGTCTCACGACCAGTTCGGGGCCACCAGCAACGCTGACACTGGGTGCCCCCCAACAGCACTATCAGCTACACCATCATCAGCCTCTTCCTCTTCCAGGGGCCCTGGGGCCTTTTGCAGCTGGGCACGCAGCCAAGACAAAAATGAGGCCATCTGTGCCTCTTCCTCAGGGCCAGGAGCATAGTCTCCAGCTGCTGCGTCCTCCATGCCTCTCACACAGACCGTTGCTTCCTCCGACGTCACTCCCTGGTGCCCAGCTCATTGGCGGACTGTCACTCCCGATGATGTCACTGTCCGGTGCCCAGCCTGTCTCCATGCTGGCTGCTCTACCAGCTTCGCTCTCCTGACCAATGAAACAGCACATGTATGGCGCACACACCCAAGTGCCTACCGTGCCGCTCCCAGCTGGCCATCGCCCCACAGCTTCTTTGCTCTGCGGCCGTCGCCCCATAGCCTCTGCGCTCTGCAGCCTCCCCGCAGTCCACGGCCTCTCCATCAGCTGGCCGGCACTACGCGGCCTCTCCGTCAGCTGGCTGGGGCTCCGCAGCATCTTCGGGCCTCCGCCCAAGCCGCTATCACCGGTGATGAGAGCACACGCAAAAGCATGAACAACACTATCTTTCTGTTGGGCTGTCTGCCCACTGGCACAGCACAAGGAAACACAGACTACGGCAGTTTTCTGGAAACCTTTGTTTTATTCTCAGTGGAGGTACAGCAAACCAAAACAATATGAAGATAGTGTCAGCTGTGGATTCCTGTCGAGGCTTCTTATCCACATGCAGGCACTTCCGCAGGGGAGCTTAAAGGGACCGTGCCTCACAGGAACCATCGCCTGACACTGATCTTTACAGTTATAACTAGTTTGGAAAATCACTGCTGTTATGTCATTAAATTGAACTTGATTCCTAGTGATTCTGTTCATATGATTTTTGGGTAGCATTGTCAAAGAGCTTTGCCATTTCCCGCATTCAGATATTTTTTTTTCTAACTTCCCAATTTAAACAACAATACTGGAATTTCCAATTTCCACATGTTAATCAAAGGCAACCCTGTCTAGGTTTTAAAACCATCTAGAACAGGGGTGTCAAACCCGATTTGCATCGCAGGCTGTATCGGGATGTTTACAGCCTTTGCGGAGCTTGGGTGTGCATGGCTTGTGCAGGCCAAATCCGGCCTAGAGGCCACTAGTTTGGCATGCCTGATCTAGTGGGGACAACAACTACTGAGGCATTTGAAAGTCATTCTAGTTCTCACAACTAATGTGAAGTAGAAAAAAACTGATAAAACATAATTTCATAGCATAAATGCTAGGGAAAGATTAAAAGGCGCTAATCCTTGCCACATAGTTGTAATGTTTACATCATGTATCAAATCAAAATTTGAGGGCCAGAATCTAAATCTATGTAGACTTCCCAAAATCTAGGAAAATGTTAAGGAATGTTCTGATTCAACTTTCAGATGGACCATCTCCAATGCATAAAGACGAGGCAAGGATTTGAATTTGTCTCTCATGCATAGAAAAATCCCTATTTGTTGGTATGTACAACATAAACACACACACACACACAAATTTAACCCATCATATGTGAAGCTTTCCTTACACAATCCTAGCAAAAATCAGTCACAGAAAATCTTCTTCCTAAACAAAGAAACATCCCTGAAATATCTGAACCCGACTAGCTCCTGTTCCTCAAATTTTCTCTACAAATCTACAAAATTTCTATAGCTTATATAAAAAGGCTCCCAATGCTCATTCTTCAGTTTAGAACATCTTTCTAGAGATTTCAATCTGTGTGTGTGTGTGTGTGTGTGTGTGTGTGTGTCCGTGTCCCATTATCTTTTCTTATTGAAATGTATTTTGCATTGGAATCCATTTGTTCAGCTCAAGTGTAGCGGGGTGTTTTGTGGTCATGACTGAGATAACAAACCAATGCTAGACTATCAGCAATGAGTGATTGAAAATCAGATCATGCTACGATTTCCGGTCAGCCTGCTGTTGCTTCAGGAGAAAAAGATAAAGTGTTCCACTCTGTTTGTTATATTGGAACATAGCAAAGAGCAAGTGTACTTTCCTGCTGTCTAAGGTATGAGCTGTGTTTCTACGTCCTAATCTAAATGTCTTAGCTTCCTCTGAGTAGATACTGGCAGTTGAGTATTTTCTGCTGAGCGCAGTTCAGATGAATCCAATCTAATTTGATAGCATGCAAAACTAAGCAAGCAACTCCTAAAATGAAACAAAATTTCATGAGGGGATGGGGAGAAGGAAATAAAAGTATGAGAACATTGACAGAAAATTTTCTTGGTCCATATTTTAAGACACACTTTTCCATTTGGTAAGATAAGGCACTGCTTATTCCTATGGCACCATCAGTTTGATCAAACCAGCCAAGCTGTAATTATGTGCTACATTATTTTCAAATAGAATAAGCTGCCATTAAATTATACAGACCCTGGGTGCCACTTTGGAAAACATTTAGAAAATCTGTCCATTGACAAAATTTCCATCAGTCAGTTGCAAAACGTGACACTGCTTGGAACCCCATGTATATTACTAGGATGCATTAAGGAATCTCAGGCTCTTGGAAAGAACCCAATGCATATGAAGACCAATTCTAGCTAAAAACTGGCAGTTGTAGCTTCACATTGTTGTAAACAGATAATAATAATGATTTAATAAACATGGATTCTATCTGGCTCTCAGTAAGTCTGGGCAGCTAACAACAACCAAATGAAGAAATTACAATAAAATCAATAAAACATAAAAAAATAAAGTTAAAAAATGGCAAGCATGATGAAGTAAGAGTGCTAACTGTCTCTCAGCAAAGGCTTCAGTGAAAATAGATCTGAAAACGAAGCTGGCAGCTGTGTGGAAAGATCTTTAATCAGGTAGGAGGAAGATGACCAGTGAGATGGTGGTTTTGAGATATTCTCTTGATATTATCATACATCCTGAGAACTGTCATCCTGAGAAATTCATCCTGAGAACTGTCGCTTCAATCACTTCCACATTTTGCAAGCAAATTTATTTCAATGGTCTGCTAATAGATGTTTAGAGATTTGATGTATTCCAGAAGGTCCTGTAGGATTTTCCGGCTGTGATCCCTCTTTGGACTATGAAGATATTCTAAGCAACTGATATGACCATGATGAAGTATTTTCTCTCTCTTTGCACTGACCATGCAAATCCTTGATATACTCCTGAGCAGCAGCTAATGAAGCAAGCATGATGCAAGTGAAGAAAAACTCATGTTGAATTTGATTGAAGGTGACTAATAATTTAACATGATTTGTTGTGCTGTAATGGCATGGAAGACAGCAAAGAAAGCTAGCTGACTTTTGATCATCAGTTGTTCAAATGCTGAAAATATGAAACAAATTTAATTGTTTTGGGTTTATTTCACAAAGAGTTGATTATAGAATAGACCAAACACACACATACAAACACACACACACAATTAACGCCCTAGACAATTAAAGTCACAAATTGCCAGCTCCTTCTAGCATATAAGAATTCTACTTCTAACTTTAAGTAGACTCCAAAATATATATTTGTAAAGTAAGAATATGCTGCCTTAGGGCATACCAATAAACTTAAAGAAACCAAGTCATAAAATAAAACACTGGCGTGTTTTGGGTTGTGTTTTTTTTTTTTTTTTGGCAGAAAAGTGATGACATCTTCAAAACCATTGAACTTGAACATACTTTTATATTAAATGACCAGAAAATCCAAACCAACAGTTTCAAGCTGTGGTTTTATCCACTATTAAAAGCTCTATAATAAGCAACTTCTAAAAGCAGCAGGAAACCTAATTATAGCAGACTCTTCACAACAACAGCTTCCATTTGCATGTCCCAAACCACAGAAGCAGATAATCCACATTGTCCTACAACTTCAGCAAGCTTTTTGGTCTTTATCTTGCTTTCTTGATGATCCCTTTCAAATGCATTGTTAATTCTCTGAGCTTGTCATCAAGCCTAAAGCAAAACAACACTGCAGGAAAAAGAGAAAACTTTCCATTTGTTTATTTATTTTTAGTGCAGTTTGCAAGTAATTAGATGGCAAAAGGAACTGTATTAGGATTTTGCACTTTTGTTTGCTATTATATACCCTGGAAGAACATTGCTTTGTCTAGTCAATTCAGCAAATTATGTACAGGTTTTACATGCAGCTTTTACAATGGTGGCCACAACATATAATTTGATGAATATTCATACCTAGAATGAGAACAATTAATCAGTGAGCAGGTACTTGTAGAAGTTGTGGGTGCTCGTCACTGGACAGTCATTTATATGGAATGGTACAGGGTCTTGTGCTAGCCGCCTCGAGTTTCCCCTAACAGGGGAAATGAGGCGGGGTATAAATCAAATAAAATAAATAAATAAGTAAAGCATGCAGTTGGAGTAGAAGACCTCCAAGGTTCCTTCCAACCTTATTATTCTATCTATGTTCTATAATATGATTCTCTGTAGCTGCCTGAATCAAAGATGTCAGTATTATTGTTGTACATTGGAACCTTTGGCCGTGAATGGAAGCATTCGCTACCAACTCAGGTGACAACCAGAAATTTCTTCCTCTGGTGATTTCCCAGCCACAGCGATTCCCCTTCCGCACTGTGCCATTTTGTTTTGGTTTTCATGCATGCACTTCCGGTGATGACATCATTGGGTGATGACCAAATTCTCAGAACAGATTATGGTTATCACCTGAGGTTACAGCTATATATGGGTTCTATGTTCTCAACTTTGGCTGAACTCAGAGAAACAAAGCAGAATAAAACTTACAGGCAGGAGACCATAATGAAAGTCTAGAATGGTAGACTGGACTGGAAAATTAAAAAAGGTTCCTGAAGGTGACAGTGAAATATCATCTCTGTCTAGCTGTCATGAACACAACACTCTGTGTCCTCACAGACATAAAAAAGATATTTTTTTCTCATGTGAATGTAGCTCCCTGGTACATTACATTGCCACAGCTAAATTTGTAGTTGATTGGATAGGCATATAGATGCACATCTCTTGGAAATCTCCTTAATAAGAGATACACCAATAATGGCAGGGTCCATTTTCATGAATATTCATGAGCAGAGTGAAACAGATTAAATAATAATAAGGGCTAAACTTTGGTTTAAGAAATGATATTTCAGGGAGATAATTACTAGATAGTGGAAATTCAGTTGCAATTCTGTGCATGCCCATCTTGGAATAAATGCAATTGTTTTCCATGATACTTAAGCAGAAAAATGTAGGATTGAACTATTAAATATATAGCTAATTGAGGCAGGCTGGATATTTCCAAAAAGTCTTATGTAATTTAAAATAAGCACCAGTAGGCAATTTCTCCTTGACAGGTCAACTCTGTTCTCATTACTTATGTTTTTCAATTCACCTTTACACAATCTCCAATCATGACATTAATCTGCTTTTCCTGTAGAAAATTGTATTTTCTCTAATCATTTGTCTATAGTCATCTTTTTTGCATTTTAAAATTTCCTTTACTGAAAATCAGGACCTTCCTATACTAGTTATACCCTGCCTTGTGGGATTTTCTTGTTCTGTAAATGAAAATATGGCAGATTTTTATTTATTTGTATTTGTACTACTCAGACATCAAAGTCACAAAAGGATCAGATATACTTATAGTTATTGAAGCAAACATGGCTAAAACTACAATCCTAGGAATACTTATTTGTACAAAGAACTCTTGGGAAACAGTGGAGCTAACATGCAAAAACTTGTATAGAATTACACTTTGAATCTGCCACTGTCAAGGCTGCATATCACATTATCCAAGCTTCCTGACCTGGCAGCCAGACATTATCATGGGGTTCACAGCCACAGACTTCAACCAGACTCTAGATATCTAAACAACCAAATTCTCATACATGAATCTGCTGACATCCTTCTCTAGTTTTTGTGGAGAGAAAATGAGTAGGTATAAATGGGAAATAGCAAAACTCAGTGATAAATCTTAGGACAATGTTTCTAGGGCAGCAACACAATAGGAAAGGGTGCCATATTAAAAATCTTGCATAAAATTTAGCTTAATCTTGTAGAAAAAAAATAACTATTTGTTGGTACCTAGATCAACCTATTCCTCATCTAAATTGGTATCTTGAATTTGTAGCCAAGTAGATTTTACTGTGGTACTGGATACTGGAGAACTGTTCCGAAAAAAAATTATTTATTTATTTCCTGCCTTTATTATTTTTACAAATAAATCAAGGTGGCAAACATATCCAACACACTTTCGTCTTCCTATTTTCTCCCACAATGCTATGCAGTGGGTTGGGCTGAGAGAGAGAATGACTGGCCCAAAATACCATGGATAGCCCAAAAAAATGGATTATTGAGCAAATCAACCCAAAATTCTCACTTGAGGTACAAATGACCAGGCTCAAATTATCGTACTTTGAATACATTATGCAGAGATTCAGCTTCTAGAAAAGGCTTTAATACTGGAAAAGGTGGAGGGAAAAAGAAGAAGACGATGGCCAAAAACAAAGTGGATGGACCCAGTTGCGGTGCACTGTTTGAAGACCTAAAAGACCAGTTAGAATAGATAATCATGAAGAAAATATATGTGGTCATTAGGAGATGACTTGATGGCATGTAATCAATCAATAAAAAATATTTTGATGAATAAATTAAAATTATATAAAGTAAGAAACTTTGCTATTCTTCCACTTTTATGGTGCTGGGTATGGCTGATTTTCCTGTGATTTTTCCACCATCATTCAACTAATTCTGTGTTTTTTTAAGCATACAGCTGCAGTAACTAGTAAGGTACATTCGTTTTGTCCTTTGGATGCCAAAGACGTGTAGAACCAGTCCCTACTACTATTATTTCCAGATTGTTTTTCTAAAACTGTTCTTGAAAATAAATACTGCAAAATCTTGCTACACATGATTTATTTATTTATTTTTATTTACTTATTACACTTTTATGCCGCCCAACTCTCGAAGGACTCTGGGCGGCTTACAATATAGATAGCAATAGCACTCAGACTTTATATATTATCAGGGCTTTACAACACTCCCCAAGCAGTTACAGAGTCAGCATATTTCCCCCAAACAATCTGAGTCCTCATTTTACCGACCTTTAGAAGGATGGAAGTCTGAGTCAACCTTGAACCTGGTGGGATTCAATCTGACAAACTGCTGAACAAGTCAGCAGAGATAGGCTGCATGCTGCATTTAACCACTGCACCACCGAGGCTCATTATCTTACATTTTGATACCCTATCGTTAATGTTCTTTTTTTAAAAAATTTTTTTATTGGTTTTATTTTTCAAAACTTTAAAATACATCTCAATATCCATTCAGTGCGTTCTGAGTTTATACTCTTCTTTCTCCATATTCTACTCCTTTCCCTTGTTTCTTTGTTTGTTTATTTATTTATTTACTTAGATTTATACCCCGCCTCATTTCCCAACTCAAGGTGGCTAACAACAATAAAAATACAATAGTGTACAAAATTAAAAACAATTTCTAAAGACAATCTCACAACAACATTTATCCAAGGGGAAGGGTACATTAATTCCAGGCCTTCCGCCAGAGCCAGGTCTTAACAGCTTTACGGAAGGCCGGTAAGGTGGGGGTGGTCCTGACCTCAGCTGGAAGTTGGTTCCAGAGGGTCGGCGCCACCACAGAGAAGGCTTTAGCACGGGGACCCACCAGCCAGCATTGTTTGGCTGACGGGACCCACAACAGTCCCTCTCTGTGGGACCTAACTGGGCACTGGGAGGCATATGGTGGCAGAAGGAGGTCTCGAAGGTACCCAAAATCATGGGAAATAACAGCATCACGGTATTCTGCCTTGTTACCATCTCAAAGACTATGTCCAGTTCTGAGACTACACTTTTCTGTACAGAACTGAACAGCTTCAGAGGAGAGCAACAGATATAGCAATAGCACTCAGACTTATATGCTGCTTCACACTACTTTACAGCCCTCTCTAAGCGGCTTCTTTGATCAACCTGGGAAGGATGGAAGGCTGAGTCAATATTTATACACATTGCAGCCTTTTTTTAAAATACGGGAAAAGAAAAAGAATAATGAGTTGAAGAAAATCTAAATAGTTAATGATGAACAGCAGAGAAAGAATAATGCCTGCTCTCTTTGGCTACAAAGTAAAATCATAAAATAATAGATCAGATTACAGAAAGGCAGTCTAATCAAACGTTGTGGGGGGAGGGAAAGTATTAGTAAAAGCAATCTGACAGTATAATTAATTAGCAGAAAGATTGTGGGCTGCCACCCTCTTGAAGCTGACAACTATCCATCTAAGATGCTTTAATATGTACAGTAAGTGTCTATATAATAGTAGCATCTTGGTAGAAGTTTAAAAAGCCTCTGATCTTCCCCTCCCCTTCTGATTTAGAATCAGAAAAACCCTGTCTGTATTCATACAATACAATGTTTCCTTAAAGACAACAGAATGCTGGCAGGCAGGAATCCAAGCCCAAGAATCAACCTACATTTGAAAGAGGTTGAAATGTCGCCTCTGGTGTCAAACAAAAGGCCGTCTGAACACATGCTGACCATTGCATTCTTTGACAGAGGCTCCTGATGGAAAAAAAACCCAGGTATCAGACAGCAGGAAGAGGAGGGTTTCCTACCCTTTGTATAAATACCTCTCCCCTCTTTCTGCCTCCTCTTTCAATCCTATACTATGCTAAGAGATTCAAACATGCAGGCTTGCATGCCTAACTAGATAAAACAAATAACTATTGTTTTTATGGTTCTAATAAAAGAATTAAGATTAGACTCATGGACTTGGCATTTTCATTGCCAACGGTATCCAGAACAATCTAAAACTCTAACAGGTAGGTCTGTTTTTCTTGAGCCATGGGCGTCAATCAGGAGGAATCGTGTGCCTGCGGGTGGGGGGGATTTCTGATAAAGGAGATAACTAGAAGAACATTTCCTCTAATCCTAAAAAGCCATGTGTTTCCAATTTTTTTTCTTTCTCCAGCTATAAAAACATAGATGGCATCCATATCTCCTGTTGCCAATCATAAAATCGTACATCAAGCTTGCATTTCCTTCACAAAGGGTTCAGAAATCCTATAAAAACCTTACCGATGGGTCAGTCTGTAGCCAGCTGCTCCCAAAGCAAATGTTGTATTGTTTTTGGACCAAATAAAGAAACCTTCTTTTTCTGATAAGTAAAATATTAGAATGTGCAGAAATGAATAGATTAACATTAATGATCAGAGAGAAAGAGGATACAGAATAT
>JANHGC010008241.1:25782-37348 GCA_027560395.1 Boaedon fuliginosus
AGTAAAAAAAAAAAAACATAAAAGATGCCTCAAACAGAAAAAACAATAAATAAAGAGAAATGACAAGAAAAGGAAGATTAGGAATACGTTTAAATTCAGAGTAATTACTAGAAAATTTACAGCTAATTTAGGGTACTAATGAAAGAGTAATTATGGAAGGCATTTAATAGAGGCATACAGAGTTAAAGGAAGATGTAAATATTCTATTGAAACGTTTTGCAAATACAATTATACAAATACCAATGCATGATTTTATATGCCTCAGTCATTACTCCAGCTCCTGCCCATTTTTAACAAACAAAAGATTCCAAACCTTATTACCTTTTACCATAAAAAATTATTTCAGATTATTTTGGTGTTGCTCTTCTGAACTTTTCAAATGTGGTGACTCTGTTATTCCAGATGCACCCAACAACATAGATTTGTTGAAGTCAATATTTTGAATCTATTTCCTAGTGATCCCACTATGAAGTTTGCCTTGTCCATAACTGCTGTATACTGAGACAATATTGGGGGTTATGATCTTCAAATATTTACTTTCCTGTCACCAGCAATGCTGCTCTTAATGCGATGGAGTGTGAATGCCTTGGTGTGAAGTTTAAATGTAGAGACAAATAAGACCTTGTGTATGTATTGATTGCCCTGCTGCTCAACAAAATCTCTTACGGAGTTTATGGGCTTCCAATAGGCTGGTATCGAAAACCTTTTGCTTTTTAATCTGGAGGAAGTCAAGAATTCATGACATGTGCTTGTCCAGATAGTCTGAGCATAGGTTAGAATTTGATTTTGCAGTTGGTATATGATCTGAATGTGGGAAGTATTAGAATGAAACTATGAGGGCAAATTTAAAATGGTTGGTCCCATTTTTAGGATATAGAAGGATTTTGGAAGGTACTGAAGAGTACCTTCCAAATCTTGCAGTGCTACAGGCCAACTCTGCCCACTGCCAGGATTTCAATCCAGAGTAGCTCAAGGTTGACTCAGCCTTCCATCCATTTTAGATCAGTAAAATGAGGACCCAGATTATTTGGGGGGGTGGCAATATGCTGACTCTGTAAACTGCTTAGAGGGAATGCAAAGCATTATGAAAAAGTATGTCTAAGCGTTATTACTATTTCTGGTAGGAGGTTTCATCAACACCTGCTGGACTTTTGAAATCAGGAGATGACTAGACACAAGTGGCATTTCTCTGCCTGACATTCAAACTTCCAGTACAATCAATATCAAAAATAAATTTGATTAAAGCTGGACAAAAGCCCATCTTTGAGTCTATACTATGAAAGCAAGGGTAACAAAGCCACAATGCTCCCCTATCCTTTATTGCAGCAGCATGCTGCCATATGGAGAAATTGTTCAAGATGACCCATTCCTGTTAAAAAAGGATGGCTTCTTGGCCATCTAAGGCTGCAGGCAGTGTGCAGTTGAGAGGATCCTAAAGTCCTTTTCTTGATGAAGAAGGTAATGCTATCTCAGTTGTCAGAAGCCCTTCTTGGACATGGCCATATTAGATAACTCTTACTCCATTTCTACCATCTCTAGCATTTCCTTCTTGGAGAAAGGCTGGGAGAGGGGAGCAATTACAGAGTGCCTTTGAGGAATATGTTATACACAAAACTTTAGTTGAAATTCAGGCCTGAGCATGGGACATCAGCAACAATTCTATCCCACGTCTTTGGATCCTTACTACCTTTGGACTCTTAAACAACAGTAAATACTAGGAACAAGGCAATCCTTTAGGACTATCTGTAAGACTCTGGCATCATGAGCATTATTTTACCTTGGTTCTATTTCTTCATACAGATAATCCCCATCGATGGATGTGGGGGAGGGCGAAGGAGGCTGGTATGATAGAGTGCCACAGAATTTGGTGTTCTACTTTCTTCAACATGTACATTAAAATGCTGAGAGATGCCATCAGTCAATTATAGATAAAATAACATTGATAGATTCCTAATGATAAATGGGTAGAGGCTCAAATACTGTGTTGTTCCTGTGGGAACATCATTTTTATGCCCAGCATAAAATAGCAATAGCAACAGCATTTAGGCTTATATACTTCTCCATAGTTGCTTTACAACACTCTCTGGGTGCTTTACAATGTAGAGCATTATTTGCAAATTGCCTTCAATGAACTGGGTCCTTATTTTATTGATTTCAGAAGAACGGAATGGAGCCCCATCAGGATCAAACTCCAGGTTGTGGGCAGAATTTGCATGCAATACAGCACTTTAACCACTGTATTAATAGCTAATATAAAATGGATAGGAAATTGACCAAGAAGCTTTAAGGAAGAGGATTATTTTGTTTCTTGACTACAACAATACTTCGGGATGGTAGAAAAAAAAGAATCAACTAACTAAATATTGAGGTAAAAACCAATATAACACATTTTGAATTTCCAAATACATAACATATAACTAATCGTAACACATATATTTATTTCATTTCAGCTTATGGTATTTTAAACAATTCTACATTGTCCACTTTGTAATGAACAATTGTTATGTTACAGTTATGAATCAATGTACACAATTTGTTTCATACTAATAAAATTAGAAAAAGAAAAATACACTGATTTGCTATAACATAAAAAATAGGGGAGAGCATTCTGTAGAATGATAAACCAAAGATTAATATTTTATGTGTTGTGCCTTTTTTACCATTGTTAGGAGTTATATATAACACATAACTTTTATTTTTTCAGGAATAAATTCCATTGCTTTCAGTAGACTTCTTGTGATATATTACTGAATAAAAATGCATAGGTTTGGTATGACATTAAATTTGAAGGCATAACCTTTCTTTCTGATTTTATTCTGATCGGTGATATTTGCAGAAGGAATACGATGATTATTCATGAAATTTCAGCCTTACTTGCCCATGAGGTCTTTGCTGCTTTTAGTTTTGTTGGAAAATTTCCAAGGAAATTATTTTTCTCCATTGGTGTTAGCAAAACACATTCTGCTTCGTCTTTCTTCATAGCTTTTCTCTTGTCATATGGAAGACATCACTGTCATAAATTTAAAGTCATATTTTAACCAGACAAAGTGTCTCCAATCTTATTTTGGATAGTGCTCCATTTGACACGCTTACTATAACAACAAAAATCTATAGATTTTAATTGGAACCATTTGAACAGTAATTTGGGTGACACTCTACGGATGTGAAAGTTGGTATCTAGTATTGTCAGGCTATAAGAGGGGAAAAAGTGCAAAATATGTATATTGCTAGTCATACTGTCTGGGAAGTTTGAAATACACATGTGATACTAGATCTTTACACTTGTGACTATTTTAGAAAATGTATTAGTTTCTTCTTCATCTGTGGTGTAGAGCTGTATATGAAAAATACACAAAACATAATATTATTTTAATATCTCAAGTTATTTGTTACAATGTTTTGTTATTCAGTGTTCCTCGTAGAAAATCTGTACCACACATGGCTAGCACTAGATCTAATCTTTAGAATTAGGACATCAGCTTCTTTGAAAAAGCACTGAATAATAAAATTCATTATTCATTTGTGTATACTATAGTCAAGGGGAATTTGCACAACCTGTGGGCTTTATTTTCTGTTCATAGTGAAAAAACTAAATTTGGACAAAGTATAAATGCAGATGAGGATTAGCTAAACATCTGAACCTAAGACATTTCATTTTAAGTCAGGCATCTGAACTAAACCTGTAAATCCATATTATCCTCTGGTTTTATGCACTGCCTTGAGCAGAGCAACATGGCTTTCCTTAACAAACACCATGCATTTGGAGGAAAATGAAACCCTTACATGTTCTCTCTTTTCCAACCTCATTTCAACTTTGAGAGCTCTGCATCTATTTTCTATAAGAGATACTATAAGAGAACAGCACCTGACTAATCATTGTTTTGATCCCTCGAGCTATGTAAATGGCATACTGTTACTCAGCTATATTAGTAAAGTTACCTAGTAAAGTGAGATTAAGTCCAAGATTAACATCAGACCAACAGTCAAGAAATAAACAATACCCCATACCCTGATCAAGAAACTGCCAAACAAGCTAACAATAAACAACCCAACCAAAGAAACTCAGAGTCCACTCCCACCAACAATGACAGGGCAAGTCATTAGAACAGGGGTGTCAAACTGATGGTGTCACGTTGTCATCACGTGTCATTTTGGGACTTTCCCCCCCTTTGCTAAACTGTGATGCATCCAGCCCTATGGCTGCGAGTTTGACACTCCTGGACTAGAATATAAACAGAAAGCAAACCACTTCTTACTAGCACTGATGACATTATCTAGTTTGGGTAAATATCTGCAAGAAAACAATCAAGCTCAGAGACCTTTCATTTCAACCCTGAGCTACAAATATTCTCCTTTAAAGTTACCTTTCACTCCCAGAAAGACTGTGCAGATTGCCCTTCCATAATGAGTATACCAAACACAGTATTGTTAAACCTAATATTACACATTTAATATATGTTATTAAGCTTAGAGCTACATGACATAGCCAAATTTATAGCATACTAAAGTACATGGCCATACTAATTCCACCAGCTATCAGACTTATTAATTACTCTAGATCAGGGGTGGGTTTCTACCGGTTGGGCCCAGTTCAGGAGAACCGTTTGTTAAATTAGCTACCGATTTGCCTGAACCGTTTGTTAAATTAAGCTACCGGTTCAGTGAACTGGTAGTTGGGCCCACCCACTTGCCCGTGTACTTTAGCTTACCTTTTATTTGCTTCTTTTGATTTGCTCCTTTAGAACAGCTGCCGCGCTGCCATGCCAATCAGCTGTTTTTCGGCTCTGCCATGGCTCAGCTGGTTTTTGGCCCTAATGTGATGCATGCAAAGCGAACTGATTGTTAGACTGATAGAAACCCACCCCTGCTCTAGATTCTCAGCTTTTCATATTTACTTGGTTATTGGGAAGATGCCAATTTTAAATTATAGCTTATCAAAGTGGTTGGAATTCAGTGACTATGATCACCATTAGTAAGAGTCTGATTAGTAAGCCAATTTGGTGTAGTCAGTAATGCACCAGATTAGGAACTGGGAAACTGTAAGTTCTAGTCCACCTTTGGCAGAAAGTCAGCTGGGTGACCAATCACTTTCTCTCAGCCTTAAGAAGACAAAAGAAAGACAAAACTACTTCTGAAAATCTTGCAAGAAAACTGCAGGGATTTATCCAGGGAGTCTCTGAGAATTAGACCCAATTGGATGGAAGGGGGAAAAAGTGTGATTGACATATAATTTTTTTATGAAAATAAAGTCCAAAATGTATCTTAAATCAATACCATTGTTACAGACTTGTGAAAAGGAAGCTGTTATTTGCCACTCCAAATCATGTTGCACTGTGAAGTGCAATGGAGTTTATTGAGACTGATGTTGCCTTCTTTAAAAGTTGCCAAAGCTGAAATACTTCTGTACAGATGCTCTGGAACAGGAAAGAGGAAATCAAGCCTGCCTTACTGCTGAGGTAATGAAGTCTACATGGACAGCTTTTCAAGATGGAACATGGAAGGAGGCTTCAGGCATTCAGCTTTGGCTCTGGCTCTGCACTGGCTCTGCAGTGAATCACCGAGTACAGTTAGTTTATTTGAAACATATATTTTTTTATATCTTTTCCCAGATCATTCCGTTCAAAAGTACAAAGGTAGGCTATACATAAATATTATAATAAGACACATTCTAAAGTTATTTTCAGCTACTTAATCACTTCTAAAAATATACTTTCACAACCACACAGTAAGAAGAAAGTGAAAGCAATTTGATTAAGAAAATCCAAATCCAAATCCAAATCCAAATCCAAATCCAAATCCAAAAACAAAGTCTGTCTGTCTGTCTGTCTGTCTGTCTGTCTGTCTCTCTCTCCCTCTCTATCTATCTATCTATCTATCTATCTATCTATCTATCTATCTATCTATCTATCTATCTATCTATCTATCTATCTATCCAACATCTATCCTCTATTCTCTACCCCATCACAATCAAGTTTACATCAAGTAGTATATATAAAACCAGAATTAAAACCAATTTCAATTACAATAATAGCATAAAATCCTGAGAAGAAAAATCGATAATGGATTATTTTGGATTTGAAACTGACTCTTTCCAACCTAAAATAATTACAATGGTTCTCTAGGCATGAAGATCCATAAGACCCAGCCTGATCCATAATATATGTATTGTAGAACTGTAAAAGTGACTTATAAAGCTGATAAAGACTAATCGCTTGCTATGCTTCCTGAACCAATGACATTGCAAAAACCAATTAATACAGATATTTCTACAAATACTGAGGTTAACTAATCGCTGACCTAACCTTTTGCTTGTTTATTAAATAACCAAGTTGTATTCCTGTCTTAATAGAAAGTGATTTAATTGTACTTTTTTTGAGGTAGAGGTAATAATTTCTAATATCAATTCATTAATAACAATACAGAGCTGATGTATGAAGAATGAAATTCAACAGATCAGGTACTATTTTACTATTTTTCCCAGCTGCAATGTATGACTGTGAAGGTTGGATCATAAGGAAGGCTTTGATGCGTAAAAGTGTCAAAGAATTGAGGCTTTTGAACTATGTTGTGAGTCCCTTGGACTGCAAGATGATCAAACCCATCAGTCCTAGAGAGATCAACCCTGACTGCTCTTTAGAAAGCCAGATCCTGAAGATGAAACTCAAATACTTTGGCCACCTCATGAGAAGGAAGAACTCACCAGAGAAGAGCCTAATGCTGGGAGCAATTGAGGGCAAAAGAAAAAGGGGACGACAGAATGAGGTGGCTGGATGGAGTCACGGAAGCAGTCGGTGCAAGCTTAAATGGACTTCAGGGGATGGTAGAGGACAGGAAGGCCTGGAAGAATGTTGTGCATGGGGTCGCGATGGGTTGGACACGACTTCGCAACTAACAACAACTATTTATTTCTATCTGCTACCCTTCAAGGTTTGAAAAACTCAATAAACAATGCTTAGTTTTTCTGAAACTTAGGTTCTCAACACTGTTGACATAATTTGTCATCAAAGATGGTTTAGATTTTAAGTCAAATTTTAGTTAGCTTACTGAAACCTACTATTTCTGAAGACTATGGATTACTGAAAAGCTTCTAGAAAAATAGAGACCTTGTTAGGCAACAGAATTTCCTAGATTCCTGGTATATTTACACCTGGCAAATAGGAACAAAGGAAAAGACAGTGGTTAAAGGCACTGAGAATAATACTGAGTATGAAGTATTGTTTGAATAATACTAATTGTGCTGAGAATAGCACAGAGTGTTTCTTTTTTTAAATTATTTGTTTCCTCAAATGACAGTTTAAAGTAAAATTCAATGTGGGAAGGAATCTTTTTGGCAGTATAAGAAGAAGTCCAATGAGTTATAAATACATTCCAACAAAAATATACTAATCACATCTTAATTGTTTACGAAAGCATTTTCAATGCATGGACAATTCATTCAGGTAATTCTGATATTGTTAACATTATTAAAGGAGAACAAAAATTCCAAAATGAAATGAAAACAAGACAGAACCCAATAAAGGGGAAGAGGGAATTTGACTTGAAAGGCAAAAACGATTGGGAACACTTAAAAGAGAGAAGTTCATTTAGCAATATATCTTTAAAATGGCCTATTTATTGTATTTCTTGTATTTGGGTTTGTATTATGAGCGTAGATCTGGGCAACAAATATAAGCAAACTGGACTAAACTAGAGAATGAAGCTAAGGCTTGTGATGGCTTTGTGAGACAGACCTTGCATAGTTGTGGCTGGTTCTCAAGTTAATTTCCATCATGGATCTAGCTCTTTTCACATGGTTCAATTTTCTGCTATGTCTGCAAAGGATATAATCAAATACACTCCAAAAGTCCTTAAACTGTGACTTGTGAGCATGCTAGGAATTCAAATTGCATCAACAGAAGTTTACAAATGTTTGCAGCTGATGGAAGAGAAAGAAATGTATTATTGGGCCCTAGAAACCTATAAATAACAGCCTTGCTTCATCCACATTACCACAGAGGGAAAAAAATGTGAATAAATGGTATACCATCCCTTCCACGTTTGGTTGGTCTCCAACTTGTGTGGACTTCAGTTCCTTGTATTCTCAAGAATGGCATGCAAAAGGTTGGGAAGTTGATATAACCATATGTGGAAGGCAACCAAATTGAAGAAAACTATTGTAAAAATATTCATGAATATATATTAGCCTAATCATGTACTTATTAGTGAGCTTAGTGAGATTTGCCACAGAGAAAACAGACAACACAGCTTAATGAAGAACAAATTGTTATTTTGTGCTCTTGATAAAAAGGAAGGCACCTTTGAGTGGTTCAATGAGGACTTGTGCTTTAAAAGATTTGAGTTTTAACATGACATGCTTTCTTGTTTCATTGTTGTTTGGTTACTAAGTCATGTCCAACTCTTCACAACCCCATGGACCATAGTATACCAAGCCCTCTTGCTTTCCATATCTCCTAGAGTTTTTCCAAAGTCATGTCTGTTGTGTCGGTGACATTATCTTCCCATCTCCTCCTCTGTCATCTCCTCCTTTTGCCTTCAATCCCTCTCAGCATCAGGATCTTTTCCAATCTTTTCTCTTCTTATTAGGTGGCCAAAGTATTTGAGCTTCAGTTCCAATATTTGAACCTCCAAGGAATGGTCAGGGTTGATTTCCTTTATTTTCTTATAAGAACTACCATTTTTTTTAAGTTTTCATTTCTGTCAGCTGACCCACTACAAATCAAAGTGTTAGCCCTTATTCTATTTATTGACAACAGTGAATCTGGATCCCATAAAGGTTCCAGTTCTCTAACAATTAAAAAATAATAAATGTTGATGGTTAAATGCAGACTATCAATTATTGACTTTATAAAATAAAATATTGACTTTTAAATGGAAGCATCACATGTTTTAAGGAATCAAAGACAGGACTCAGATTTATAATTGAAAAATAAGAGGAATATGCAAAAGGGGGCATTTGGTGTAGGACACCAGTGTTTCGATTTACAAAGTTGCCATTAATGTGGTTCCAAGTATGTTAAAATGGCAATGGTCTTCATGGGGATCCATAGAGGGATCAGCATATCAAATAAAGATAGTTTATATTGGGGGAAACAAACAAAAATGGTGAGTGTGTGATATCATTAAACAAATGCTGTGACTCAAGTATTTGTGTCAGATTGCAGGATACAAGTCCAAAATGATGGCAAATTGTTGGATGATTGCCATAATGCACATGTCATAATTGAGCATCAACACAGTTTTCTGAATGTGTTATCAGTATTTGTTGGACTATTAGGGGCGGGGCTTTTAACGTAAATACTGGATATCAGCCCACAATAAAGGAGCTGTGAAGGGTAGGAAAACTACACAAAAAAAACCTGACAATTTTCTTTGTCAAATACATGATAAATCATATAGGTGGAGATGAGAATCATCTGCTCATGTTCAGTTTGAAAGTCAAATGAAGAAAAATGAGTGAATATTATATTTCAAGTTAAGTTAACTTACATATTTACAGTACATTTCTTCCAACTAGTAAATGCAAGGTTAAAGCAGTTATCTATAGGACACTCTTCTTGTTTTTACTTCTACAGCTTTTTACAGCTATCCTTCCTTCTCATAGTTCCCAACATGGAAAAAGTCACAAAGAGACAAAGATATTCTATGATCCCCTGGTATTTATCTAATCCACTTGGAAGGAACGTACCTTTAATTTAAAACAATTTCACTCACAATTGTTGAAAGATTGAACAGAAAAATGTTATAAGCAGAAACCAATCTAATACAATTTTCCTCCTTTCTTATCTAGATTGTGAACTCCTAGTGAAATCACTCTGAGACATCCTTCCTCTCAAAAATGAGCTCTTGTAATCCATTAGATATATACAGAAGAGGCTTTCATACATATATGTTATTTATATTATTTTAGTATCATTTTTATTAAACAAATTTTGAACAAAGAGAAAAGATAAATGTGAAAAAATAAAAGTAAGAAAAAACATAAAAAGTGTTGAAAGTGAAAAACAAAAATGAAAAAAAAATATACTTAATGAAGTAATATTCTTTCCAAGCAGTTATAATTATATTCAATGCTATTTTCATCTCCCTCCCATTAACAGTGATGGAACATAATGGACAAAATGAGATGCTGGTATCCACAGCCACTCAGTCTTGTCAGGATTGAGCCTAAGCTTGTTTGTCCCCATCCAGATCCGTTCAGCCTCAAGGCACCAGGACATCACATCAAGGGCATTGCTGGGGTGGTTCAGGGTGGAGATAAAAAGTTGGGTATCATCCGCATATTGATGATACAGCACCCCTGGATGATCTCACCCAGTGGCTTCATATAAATGTTGAACAGGAGAGGCGAGAGAACCAACCTCTGAGGCACTCCACAAAGAAGGGACCTAGAGGTTGACCTCTGCCCCCTGCCAACATGAACTATGATTGGTCAGAGAGGTAGGAGGAGAACCACCGCAAAATGTTGCCTCCCACGCCCAACCCCTCCAGCCATCACAGCAAGATACCATGGTCAATGGTATCAAAAACTGTTGAGAGGTCAAGTAGGACCAGGACAGAGGAATAACTCCTGTCCCGGGCACGCCAGAGATTATCAACCAGTGTGACTAATGCCGTTTCCGTGCTGTGACCGGGCCTGAAACCAGACTGAAATGGGTCCAGATAATTGGCTTCATCCAGGAATTGTGGGAATTGACAGACTACCACACTCTGAACAACCTTCGCTACAAAGCGTAGGTTGGAGGGGCAGGGCTGGGATCTTGGTGAGATCGGGGTGGTCCTTCATGTGCTCTATGCAGGATCACTGAAATTCCTTCTTTTGGGGGGGTCCGAGAGGATCCAACTTCTGTTCTGTAGGAACCGAAGGACAAGGGCATTATGGGAGTTCGATGAGGTTTACGCCATCCCTCTATCTGAACCCCCAATGAAGGCCTATAACAAAGAGTCAGAAAAGCGGCCTGGCGTTGCTCTGAGCCAGAACACCCACCAAAGAAGACTGATTGCAAGCAGAAGGAAAACAACTGAAGCTGAACGTGGGTGAGATTGACTTTTTAAACTTTAACTCCCAAGAAATAAATTAAGTGGAGACTCTAAAAGTAATTGGAAAATTGGCAAAACACGAAAGAGAGAGCAAGAGATAAACAACCCAACCGGGAAATATGGAAAAAAAAGAAAGAAAGAAAAAGAAATTGTTTTTTTAAAAAAAATGGGAAGAAAAGAAGAATCACTGGAGGAACTGAAAGCTGAGTTAAGAGAATTTTTTGGCAAACTTAAGATGGCATTGAGGGATGGATATATTAATACCAAGTGGTTTGGAGAGCAACAAGAAAATATTATAGAGGAGGGGGAAGATGAGACTGTAAAAGAGAGCGACATGCCATTTTTCATTGAAATTGCACAGAGTGAGGAAAAGAAGAAAGGGAACCCAAGGGGAAATATTGGAAATATTGAAAAAGCTTGTTTACTTGCAATTCAGAATGGAAATACTGAGGAGAATGCATGGGAATTGCAAAGGGAACTGGAGATGGTGCAGATTGTGAGATCGGTTTTAAAAGAAGAAATAAACATA
>JANHGC010008241.1:107169-119043 GCA_027560395.1 Boaedon fuliginosus
CTCTGCTGACTTGTTCAGCAGGTTGTCAGATCAAATCCCACCAGGCTCAGGGTTGACTCAGCCTTCCATCCTTTCTATGGTTGGTGAAATGAGGACCCAGATTGTTGGGGACAATAAGCTGACAATGTAACTGCTTGGGGAGTGTTGTAAAGCTCTCATAAGCAGTATATAAAATCTGAGTGCTATTGCTATCCACGTTGTAAGCCGCCCAAAGTCCTTTGGGAGTTGGACTGCATAAAAATGCAATAAACAAACAAACAAACAAACAAATAATTAAATAAATAAACAAACAAACTACAGTTCCCAGCAGCCCCAGTCATAGCCCACATTTCCCAGACATCCCACAGATCACCATATGCATCTCTCTGTGTGTAATTAAAGTATTACAAACAGAAATAGAGAGTATCATAGATCTTTTCTCTGTACCTTTCCAACAATATAAATGACAAATATGCAGAAGACGGAAAATGATAAACCACATCTAGTTGAATCCTTAACTCAAGTTTGCACACAGAAATAATTTATTTTTTAAAAAAAAACCCAAAGAATATTTTGAAAATTTAAAGAGCTGATTAAGAATGCAGTTCATTAGATACTTCATAGATAAAAGATGAAGGGTGTGCCTAACAATACTTGTAACCTAAGTTAAAATTGTGTGCAGCATTCATTGAAAGAAATAAGTGCTTCAAAGGGAACAAGAAGGAAGAATGAAAAAAGCTACGAACTAGATATTTTAAAATAGTATTATTTTAATATAATAAAAGATCATTACATATTGTACTGATCTGTTCTGAGGAAGCCTATATTTTGAATATATTAATATTTTATGGGCATATTTGCCTCCTAATATGTATTTGGAAACATTTTGCCAATATTTTTAATCTTCAGTTTGTCCTTCCTTCCTTCCTTCCTTCCTTCCTTCCTTCCTTCCTTCCTTCCTTCCTTCCTTCCTTCCTTCCTTCCTTCCTTCTTTCCTCATCTAAAAACAACTTATAACCAGGTGCTTCGTTTCCATTTATCTAAATCACTTATTTCAAATGGGTTGTTTACACAACTGGGATATATCCATAGTTACCATTGAAACTATTCCTGTCGTGTTTATGCTAGTTTGATTTTAAGAGGAACAAAGGAAGGTTCTTATTTTTAACTTTCCTTTCATCTTCCCTTAGCTGAATTATTTGCATAACTTGATATCCCATTATATTGAAGTTGTGCAATGACTCAGTGACCTCATTAACATTTTTATCTATTCACTAGTATGTTGTGTGCATGAGACCTGACTAGTTATTATCTTGGCTACCCCAGAGCTTAAGGCCAATGCTATCTTTACCACACATGTTTACTGCCAACCCCTATCTCTAGTTTGCACACACAGCTCTCTGACATTTGTTACACGTTCAAGGCTCCAATGGGATGGGAATGGGATTGAGGGGGGGAAATCCATTCTCTTGGCACCATGCATATTCTCACATACAGTTTGGAGAAGGGCATGCATTAATTCTTGTGGCAGGGAGCATTTAACCTCAGCATCATTTTTTAAAGAACATGTGAATGCAAACAAAAAATGGGGGCAAAGGAGAATAGTTAGTCATTTCCAAGTTTCCAGCTGAAGAATAAGGGACTTGAGTATGGTATTTATGTTTTCCTTCCTGATACAATGGGCTTCTGACAAAGGAAGTGACCATTTTATACTGCACTCATAAAACTCTTTTTTTTTTCAAGAAGTTTCCTGTGTATTAAAATTACAAGATTGGCTCTGTAAGGAAGATAAATAGGGGAGATTACAAAGAATAGTTTGGGTAATGAGAAGGACAAATGGGTTTAATTAAAAATAGCTGGTATAACACACACTAATAGGAAAAAATGATGATGTCCTCACAATTGCTCAGTATGCTTGGATGCTTTGAACACTAAGCTCTCTGAAAATACCCCACCGCTTCAGTAATTCCTTTTTATGTATACATATAATGTATATGTTGTCTCTAGAGTTATTGGGAAAAAATGGAGACTTGGAATAGAAAGTTTCCTGGCTATAATCAGCAAATGGGTAGGAATCACACACATACCATGATTTGAAATGATAATTTAGAAACTCTTTATATTTTGGGCATGAAAACAAGCCCAGCTGTTAAACCTTCTAAAAAGAAATGTCTGTGGACTTTAGCTAATAACTGATATGGACATGGAAAAAACACCCCTCCAGCCCTAATTGCAAGAAAGTTGCCAGGCTTTTAAATCTAGCAAATGCACAGACAATCAGTAGACACTGAGAGAGAGAATGGGCTCTTGGATCCAACCAACCTCCTGGATGGTTTCATAAGAATGATAGCCAGCAACACGTTTGTCCAAAATCACCCAGCTGTGGTATTTCTTGATGAAGGAAAATCTGGCTACAAGCTTTAATGCATTAATCACCTCTCATTTAGGTTATTGAAATGAAGGGCATATGTGAAAGGGGAAAATTTTTTAAAAAAGGTTTTCAGGACCTGCAAGTTATAGACAAGTTGATATTTGTAAGGAGTATATTTTGTAGACCACATTGTATCAATCTTGGAAGAGCTTTCCTACATCTTGGTAGCTTCCATGTATAATGCACAATTTGTTAGGTTCAGGCTATGTAAAAAAACACCCCAGTCATTTTTCATACATTTCAAGGTGCAAACATTTGATGGAAATTGTAGGCATGGCTACCATAATAAAATGTACTCTGTTTTTCATGTTCTAAAAGAGCTACTGCCTGCTCACAAGTGACAGTTTAATGTATAAACAGAATCAAAATGACTCATTCTTCTTTCCTACTTCTGATATCTAGCAAAGATTATTCTGTAACATCAGTCCTTTAATACTGAATATTTTTGCTACCTCCAGGGTTTTTGTATTTTTTTTTGCTCCTTGCCTAAAGGTAACTAAACATGAAAGGTTTTCATTCTTGTATTGCCTGTTGACTCGGATGCTACATATATAGAAACACATTGTGAAATAAATAAATTAATGATTTGGTGCTTTAATTTGATATATGATATTTTGGAGTTGACAATAGCATTGGCCCAAACAGACCTGGGCTTCTGTTAGGAAAAAAGAAGTCTGAGAATGTATATTTCCTGTCTAACTTTTCTAGCAGAAGCCCAGATCTGCTTGGGCAACCTGCCACTTCAACATTGAAATATTATTCTCTCATTCTCTCTCTCTCTCTCTCTCTCTCTCTCTCTCTCTCTCTCCTCCCATTTTTTTTCCAGTGAAACTCTGGATGACAAGTGTAAAATGTAAATGCTTATTTCATCCATTAAAAACTATGACAAAAAATACTACGTTAAGGCCCCATTTTAATGTGCACAGTGATAGCTCATTTAGAATAATTAGCTGCATAGAGAAGATTTAAATGAACTTGCTGAAACTTTCAGGTATTTGTGTCTCATGATTTAAGAATCTTAAACAAATAGGTGAAATGTCAATGAGGAAGTATTAAAAACAGTGCATCATTTTAAGAAGTGCATAGAAAGGAATTTTCCAGCTCACCATCCATAGTGAAAGCTCTTAAATCTTAGCAAAGAAGTTTAGTACAAAACTTCTCCTGCATTTAATTTCAATATCTCAATGCTGTTACGGAAAAGAAACTAGTCATCTCCAGCAAGGCAACAGTTTAAATTTGGATTAACATTTGATTGCTTCTTCAGATTAAAAAAAAAAGAAAACTAATGCATGGAAAATTGATATACAGATGTCCTGCTCATTTATCAAAGTCACAGATGCAATTTAAAATATGTAATTCTCTTAAATGATTTTAGACATATAAACAGCTGTGATTTTTTCCTATGAAATATCTGTGCCCAGTATTAAAAGCTTTCCAGCAGGAAAAAGATACCCCTACCTTCTTTTAGAAAAGGGAAACAAAGTGAATCCACCCCAAAGTTTCTCACCATTTTGTTAATATTTGGTAAAAAGGCCTCTCATTTATTTTTTTTATTATCAACTTCACATCCTGCCTTTCTACTTAATTAATTAATAAAGGCAGTTAATGAAAAATCTATATCTGTAAAAGAGAAGTGTGGGTGTGTGGGTGTATGCTGAATAGGCTCTTCCATACCTGCACCAATCAGGCACAGACCTTGCATTTTCCAGATGAGTACTGGGGGGGTGTCCACAAATGCCTTTCGGGGTTCTTTTCCCCCAAAAGGGTGCCAACATTTCCCCCCAACATTTCACTGCCAAGCTCTACTGAACAAGTGCAGAGGGCTCTAGGCAACACATGCAAATCAGATCCTCTCCAGCTAATAGAGGCAAGGCATGCAAATTGGGAAAAGAACACTGGGAATTGTAGGCTGCATAATTCCCTGCTCAGGCCCAACTATACCTGGGCAATGCCGGGTTATCAGCTAGTATAATATAAAACAAACAGATTTAAAAAGCTGTAAAATGATACTAAATATTGCAAGATTGAATTTGGGTTCAATCTTGATTTACTCTTCTGAGTAAAGAGTAAAGAGTAAATTTACTCTTCTGAGCTTTCAGACTCTTGCTGGAGCCCATCTTCAGGGAATTTCTCTTTACTGGACAATGTGCTTTACCCTGTTCTATGAGTCGTATTTATAGTTGTAGTTGTAGTGCTTTCCTATTGGCTGATTGCTGGAGATTGGCTGTCATTTCCTTGTGCTGATAAGCCCTCGGCTCCTAAAGTATTTGATAAACTAGTGGTAAATCAGCATTCCTGTTAACTGACAAGGGGCCCATTTCCCAGGCTTCAAGCATTTCTCTGGCTATCTTTGTATCTGCATAGCTAATGATTTTAGTTGCTGCAAAATTAGTAAGATGCTAAATATTAATTGACCAGTAAATGGGAAAGATATATACATGGCCGCTTTTGTATGGTAGAAGAATAAGAGTTAAATTAAAGAAGCTCAGAGATTTTATTATTTCTACCTATACACAAGAATCTAATCAACTAATGGTCAAAGCTCAATTGGCATTAGATAAGGGTCAACAGAATTCTTCAGGAGTGGATTTGGGCATCTTGTGCCAATGCAATGACTCCAAACTAATGACATATTCAACTCCATCTTCTAGCTCAGTCTGCTATTCTACATAAATGTTTATTTGAAGAATATATTTGATTTTTCTTATTTTGGAAAACGCTATTGACAAAAGTGAGAAATGAGATGTTTTACATGTGTTGTAGAAGACTGTGATAAGGATCACCTGTTATTGTGCTGCCCTGCTCTCCCCTTCATATGTATAACAAGAGTTCTACAGGTGTTTACTCAAACCTCCAAACAAGAAAGCACAGGTACAGATTGCACAGGTGCAGATTCTGAGTTCAGCACGGTACGAGTTACTGGGTAACTGAGTCCAACAGGTGAACAGAAAGTCCAGGAACTCAGTTCATGATTCAAATGAGTCAGAATACATGGCACAAGGCACAGAACTGGGCACATTGCTTCAGCAACACTCAGTTCTCAGGGTGGGATTAAGTAGGCAATGTCAGTGCAGCCTTTCACAAGAGGTGAGGCTGCCTCCTCACAAGTAGTCTAGCTGACCAGTATTGTGCCTGTCACCTCTCTGCTCTATGTATCCTTGGATCAGGAAAAGATGTGGACTCTACCTTGTCCTCATTGCTAATGGTCAACAACTGCTTCTGGTCCTCTCCTAGAGCTTCCTGGCCAACTTGCTTACCTCACTCAGCCTCAACCTGTTGCTTGTCCATTGACCCAATTGAGGCTGCTCCATCAGGCTATCATTCTCCAAGCCCCGATCCTGATCAACACTCGGCTCCACATTTTCCTCTGCCAACTCAACTTACCCTTCTCCTCTGAACTGGTGTCTGGAGAGAAATCCAGAGGCAGATCCTTGACAGTTATTTGTATAGTTTTACTTGTTTACATCTTTTCTCAATCATTTAGGTCTGTGCAAAGCAAGATGAGATAGCATGAGCTCTGTTAAATTTAAGTTTGTCCCCAGCCAAGCTTTTCCTCATACTATGTTCAATATAACTTCTGAACAGATAGCCTTCTACAGATGATTCCCAAGTCTGCATGATGAAACCAGCTCATGAACCTCACAGATTTGGTAGCAAGACTAAACTCTGTGGCTTCCTCAGCTATGTTTGCCACATGGCTCTTACGGGTTCTGACTAGAATAAAGAGGATAAATATATTATTGCATTTCTAAATTTTGATTTTTATTAATACATGGCATAACATGTTCCCAATTCTAGCATATAATGAATACCCCAAAACCGATTAAAACATGGAGTCATGAATAGCTAAATAGCTCATTTGTTTTATGGACCAGGAAACATTGCTAAATAACACAATTTAACACTGCTAATGGTCCTCTGAGAATTCCAAATATTATACATTTATTTATTCAACCAATTTTATTTCTATAATGTTCTTCTACCAATGAAGCCTTGGGCAAACAAGAATGGATTCTGACACCTGCTATCTCTTGAATAATAGAATGCTTAGTTGATGCAGAAAACAATGTCAATTGTCATCTTTTTGTATTAAAAAATACAATTAAAAGGATAAAAAAACTAATGCAAACTAAAAACAAAGGAATAAAAACAAAAAAAGTAAAAAGTGCAGATAAAGAAAAATACAAAAAGAAAATTAGAAAAGCAATAAAAATACACTAAAGGAAAAGAAATCTGTAAAGAAATGACTTCCCCTTTCATCTCAATAAGTATAATAAATTTTAATAACTGATTGCCCCTTAAAATACAAGAAATGGTTTTTCTTATATCCCATTTATAAACAAATCCTCAAAGAAGCCCCATTGTTTAGTACTGAACAGCACAAGTCTATTAAGTGTTAGTAGAGGTAACACAGATCTGTTTTACTGTTGATCACATAAAGTTTATATTCCTTCATTTTAACAACTTTAATTTTTAATCTCTTCAATTGGCCTGGACCTTGATTTCTTTTCATTTTTTTCTTTGTCCCTTCTCATAAAACTCTTCAAATTCTTTGACAAGTCTCTTGTAAATTCAAAATAGGAAATCTATTCAGGTCACTCTTTGGATTTATTTGAATGTAACTCGTTATTAAATATGGCATCTTTTCCCATATCATTCTTGTGGCCTATCATTTTTAAATCCATTTTCAGATCAATCTTAGCCTTGTGCAGTAAAACATTTTTCTTTTTTCCTCACATTGTTACACACAGTCTATTCATAGATATAGAGATTCTTAAAATCAACAATTTTTGATTGTTCAAAAATACTCTTCAACACATCTAACCTTAAAGTATTTCACTCTATTCTATATTAGTAAATCAAATTCAAGTGTTCTCCTTATTTAATTGTATATCGTTAATCTTTAGTTCCTTCTAGGTTTTTCTTATGTCTAACCTTCAAAGTCCCATCCTATATATAAAAGGTTTTTTTAAAGAATTCAAAACAAAATAATTTTCCCATGAGAAGGATTCAGATATTTAATTCCAAAATTTTATTTCAAATTCTTGTTGAATAAGTGAATGTAACCTTATTCCATTTGTAGCTTTCCAAATCAAAGTTCACATCATCCTTTTTCTGCATTTTGGAATAAACCACAGCTTAGGTATGTTCAACTGTCTCTGGTAAAACCTCTGTGCCTTTCTATTAATATATTATGGTTACCAGAGGTGCTATTCTGCCAATTCTGACAGTTTCTGGAGAACCAGTAGCGATAATTTTGATTGATTCAGAGAACTGGCAAATACCACCTCTGACTGGCTGACACTGGCAAATACCACCTCTGATTGGCCGACAGCATAGCCATGCCCGCCAAGCCATGCCCACAGAACTGGTAGTAAAAAAAGTTACTACATATATTTTTTAATTAAATGGTTTGCTTGTTTTAATTTACATGTACTTTTTTATCTTGTGGGAGGCATATGCATGGTTTAAATAAGTGAATAAAATAATGAATAAGTTTATTAGTTCATTCAAAACATTATGGTATATTAATTGACTTTGATAATTCACTAGCACTGAGATCATTATATGCTATAAGTTGAAAAAGGGATTGTGAAAAGTAATTGTGTTCCATTTGGTCTTCATCATCCTTGATAGATTTTTTTGAATAATTGTTGCACAATTAACTGGAAATGACTAAGGAAAGCTAGATAGTAATTATAAGGAAGACAGACAAGAGAATTCAAAATTAGTTACTTTTCAAAAGAAGAAATTGAAATATATTTTTTTTGATTCACTATTCCTAATTTAGCTGTTAATGGCAAAACCAAGAGTGACACATGGTGATTCTTCCAAGCTGAGTTCTTTACTGTTACACATTTATAGACAAAATTTTGCCAGACTGAGCAATAGTCTACTCTATTTGTCCACACAATACACATTGTGAACTGTTATGGAGAGATTGTCTTCACCCTCTTTCATACATAATATCCAGATTGAGTTGCTCAACTTGGATATTTTTCTCCTCTGGAATGTGCTTCATCCCTCCTGGGAATCAATTTCCTTATTACATTCCATCACAATTATTGAAAACAGAACATTAGACTAAGTCTTGATCCAACAAGGTGTTTCTTTTGTTATCAATCCTAATAGTTTTTCTGAAACAAATCATGATCACACTTTCTCTATGCAGCTATACTAGTAGGCTGTGATGTTAAGTTATTGTTTCAGTCTAACTCTGAGAACCAATTCAATTTCATCCTGTAAAAATGATCACAAAATTTGCTGCTGATATTCCACTTTTCATTTTACTTCTAAATGGTACACTCTTTCTATCAATTATAAAATAACCATCATTTCAATATGTTTTTTGTGATGGAAAATACAGTGGTATTTATGTTTCAATTGTTATTGGTCCCAATTAAGGAATTTTACAATTTTTCATTTTATACATCAAACAGGAAAATGGAAATGTTTCTTCTCTGCTATATTATCAATGATAATGATAAGAAACATAGATTGGTCAGAAATACATAGTGTCTAAGAATTCCAAGGTATGTTAGACAAAAACTCAATTACAATTAAAAAATAAACATTGTAAGTTACAGATTTATTTGGTTCTCTACTATATATATCAATGTGGTTTATTATTAATACACCATCTTAAAAATTGTGTCTTTGTTGCATTTAGAATATTTTCTAAAGCTGTGATAGGGATGACTGATATATATTTGGCTGAATTTCTTCAGCACTCAACTATCTTTGAAATGTTGAAATTAACATTCCTTCAGTGAGAATAAAATAGCACCATCATGATGCAAAAGAAATCATGGGAGGCTAGTAAGAGTCAGCTTGCTGGCCATCCACCTACATGCCAGCAATGACTGTTCACTTGTGTCACTTCACAGCATTCAGTAAAAGTGTCATGATAAGAGATTGTCATTAAAGTACGCCTGGTCAAGCAGCTATAAAGTAGCTGGTAAACATCTCATTTAACATTTTGAGCTCAGAATGTTGTGAGCTGCACCCACGACCACTGCAAGACACCTGGGTAAAAAATGCTATCTCTTCCCATCTTTTTCACTTTTTCAGTTTCATATTTCACTTCAATACTATTTCAGAATATTTTCTTCCATTTTTATTCACTGAATCAATGGGCCAGCAAAATAAAAATAAACCAAATACTGAAATGCTCTTAATACTTTCTTTTAATTTTTAATAGCCTTGAATGTAAAGAATGGTTCCATATGAACATTTCAAATTATATTCCCTCATGCAAGTGTAAGGCATGGGTAATTGATGTTTCTCAATAAATCTGGTTGTCAACTTGGCCAAAATGAAACAGGAACTCTAGATAAATATAGCTGCATGTGTGCATTGATTCTGTAATGCAGAACAGGTGATTCTTATATCTCTATCTTTATTTATTTTTATTTTATTTATTTATTTTGTCAAACATATACATGATGACAGGTAGGATATAAACATAAACATGAACAAAGAAGGTGTATTCAGGCAAACAGAGACAGTAAGACAGGGATGGTAGGCACTCCCCCTTTACGGATCTCTTAGGAATGGTTTGAGGTCCACAGTGGACAGTTTTAGGTTGAAGCTGTGAGGGTTTGAGGCTGTAACAATGGAGTCAAGTAGAGTATTCCAGACATTAACTATTCTGCTGCTAAAGTCGTATTTTTTGCAATCGAGTTTGGAACGGTTTACCTTGAGTTTGTATTAATTGTTTTCCTGTGTATTATTGTGGTTGAAGCTGAAGAAATCTTTGACAGGTAGGATGTTTTAGCAGATAATTTTGTGGACTAGATTGGACCACAGGCGGTGCAGTTCAAGATTGTCTAAATCCAGTATTTCTAGATTGGTGGCATAAGGGATTTTATTATGGGTTGACAAGTAAAGTATTCTTCTTGTGAAATGCCTCTGGACCCACTCGATTGTGTTAATGTCCGATATACAGTGTGGATTCCAGACAGGTTAGCTATATTTGAGAATTGGTCTGGCAAAGGTTTGTATGCCCTAGTTAGAAGTACAACGTTATCTGAGAAGAAGCTTCATAAAATTAGGTTAACAACTCTAAATGCCTTTTTGGCAATGCTGTTATAGTGAGCTGTTAGTCTTCCCAAGAACACTTTCTCAGTAACAGTGGAAAAATGGCTAGAAGAAACACGTCAGTATCAAAAGATATTGCCACTTCTTTATCAACCGGGGTCATGAAATTCCAGTAATTATCTGGATTTGTTAATTGATTTTCTTAATGTTCTAATAATACTATTATCTATAATGATTTATAGCAAGTCAGTTTGATGTAGTGCTTAAGTGCCAAGCTAGAAATCAGGAGAATTGTGAGTTGTATTCCCACATTCAACACAAAGTTAACTGAGTAACCTTAGACTGATCACTTTATCTCAAGCCTAAGAAGAAGGAAATGGCAAACCACTTCGGAAAAACCTACAATTTTTGGCGTTGTTTTTTTTAAATTATGCTCCTGATACCTGCTCATTGATGTTTAAATTTCATTATGCCAGGGCCAGATAGGTTCAACTTCCTATGTCTCTAGTCAAATATGTTCACATTGTAAATTATTCTATAGTGCTTTTATGTTGAGCTAAGATGAAAAATGACTAATTTATCTGAGTGATCTTGGAACTGTAACTAACATGTTCAGGTATTTAGAAAACATGAGATCACTTTAGTGACTTTAAAAAGCTCAGTTGGCAAAGAGGAAAACAGTGACTTCAAAAATTCATTTGGATAGCAAAATGCCCAGTCAAAATTAATGACTTTTATTAATTACATAACCCAATATTTTGATATTTTTTGAATAGTCATGGATGGATATACACAAACCTCATATATACAATGGAGTTTGTCAGATTTTTTTTCAGGCTTAACCTTTTTGTAAGTATCTGGTTTGTTTGTGTAAAACTCTTTTTGAAACACACATATACATATATGTACACATTCAATTTTTTGTTAACAATACATTCAGTTTGGTGCATGATAATTTTTGAAGAAGCAACATACCTGTCTTTTCATACTAATTTGAAACAGCTATAGAACAGAAAAAAAAAAGTCTCACAATATATAGTATTCATCCTTGGCGCCTTTTTAAAAGAAAAGTTTCTACTAATGAAAATCTATTTCATTAATTCAGTCGTTTGCTTTTTTGTCTGAGAAATTTTTAGAGACCGAGAAATTTTCAGAGTTTTCATTAATTTGAATGGTACCACAGAAAATTTGTTTCCTTGCTGTTCATAGGAGCCTTGGTGCTGCAGTGGTTAAATGCAGTACTGTAGACTATCTCTGCTGACTTGTTCAGCAGGTTGTCAGATCGAATCTCACCAGGCTCAAGGTTGACTTAGCCTCCCATCCTTCTAAAGGTTGGTAGAATGAGGGCCCAGATTGTTTGGGAGCAATAAGCTGACTCTGTAACTGCTTGGGGAGTGTTGTAAAGCTCTGATAAGCAGTGTATA
>JANHGC010008241.1:121979-134528 GCA_027560395.1 Boaedon fuliginosus
TCCGAGACAGGATTAGACCCCTAAGGGTCACCAGCAGAGAAGAATTTCGGGGATTTCCACGGACGTTCGTGAAAACCCAGCCGATCTCACTGACAGTCCACCCATGCCCCTCCGGGTAACACTGTTCTAATGTTAGAGTGCACCCTCATTGTTCAATCTCATTATCATCTCACTATGCAGGGCTACATCAATAGCCAGAGGGCATTCCTGAAGTAAGATACACCATATCTTCTGCTCCTCTATTATAAATATGGTAGTATGAGTAAATAGCTAGTTACTCCAATATAGATTGGATGATATCATATTCCAAAATCTTAAGTTTATGTATATTTAATCTATCCAAATCCAGTGTCATATTGCCTGGTGGAAGATATTCTGGGGTCCAGCAGTACAAACAGTCCTTAAGTTACAACAACAATTGGGACTGGAATTTTGGTCATAAAATCATTGTGGTCATAAGTTGAGGCACCATGTAACCATTCAATTCTCGTAATCTTCCTTTTGCCTTCTAAATAAAGTTTATAGCCTTATTGTGTAATCTTCTACAAATTTCCTTGAGGGTAACATGCAATAGCATATCTAAAATCATAATTGGTAGCAAAGTTAAATTGAGTGAAAAATTAAATATACTATTAAGCAAACAACTTGATAAAGATTTATTTGAAACTTAAGTATGTGTGCGTACATTTAAGTCTTTGACTCAGTTCTGGTTCCTATGATTGCCTGGCTGATCTTTGGAGTTTTCTTGGCATGATTTTCCATAGTGTTTTGCCATTGCCTCCTTTCTAGGGCTGAGAGAGAATGACTGACCCTTTGGTCCCAAGGCAGAACTAGAACTCACTGTCTCCTGATGGAGGGATGGCTAATAGGAGGGGGGAGTGCCATACCCTTTTATAACTATTTCTGTTTAGTGCAAGTGAACAAGAACTGTGAAGTTCTCTGAAAACACAATTAGTGGACATCAGCACTGTTTGTTAGAACCAGACAAGGAACTTCATGAACTCATGATCAAAAGCAGCACAATGGGCGTTACTAAGTGAAGAGGCAAGTCTTGTTCCAGGATTCTAACATGGATACTTGCAAGAGCCTGCAAAGAACTCTCTTTCAGGTACTGTATTGCTTTACTTCTAAGAGTAAGGTGGCCATATTGCATTGCAAAACAGATTCAAGACCTCTTTCACAAAACCTTTAATAAACCCCCACTTCAAAGATCTACCCTGTTTCCCTGAAAATATGACCTCCCCTGAAAGTAAGACCTAGCTTGATTTTTACACGTCCACCTAACATACACATGCCCCTAACTCATAGGTTAGTCAGTGGATGACATCCCCCGAAAATAAGACCGGGTGCCTTTTTGGGTGGCAAAAAAAATATAAGACAGGGTCTTATTTTCGGGGAAACACGGTATACAGTCCTGTTGCTTATTATATTCCATCTAAATACAGTAATTATCACAATTATCTTATGGAGAGAACATTAAAAGGGCAACAAGAAAAATACTGCAAATTCTGACTTAAAATAAAATGCATAGTTCCATTCATCTTACCATTTAGTATCCCTATCTATTTCCAGCCAATGATAAGACAACATAGAGCTGATGCTGGGTAATTGTGCTTAAGATTGCAATCATAATATGATATGTGTTTTATTTATCAAGTAAAAAGAGACAAAAGTTTGGCACATTTACTTCACAACAGTGACACAAGGCAGTTCAGTAAAGATAATTAATAGAGATTTATTATTTTTTATTATTGGTATGGAATGCAAACAGTGAATTATGATGTGGTAGGCAATCCCCCTACCCATGCAAAGTTTTCAATTAATAGAAAAATGCTAATAGCAAAGATCTAAGACAATAGCATATTTAAAAAATAATCACATAATAAAAATATGGAGAATCAAAATTCTTCTTCTTAGAGAAATCATGGAAAACATTGATTGGAAATATGCAGTAGAGGCCATCATCCTGCGAATAGACAATGGTTAGAATGATGAATGATGATGAGTCATGGAAAACATCAGTCATTAGCCTGACATAAGTCAAGAGTAGAATGAATAAGCCATGATTAAAAGTTAGCCGCACTGAGGGATATAGTGTATCCCCCAAAATAACTATAGGAATAGTAATATATTGAGGAAATTACTATTGAATGCATTTTACAACTGAAAGGAGTATTATAAGATTGAGATTTGCAGCCAGGATCATTATTCCCTATATGATCTCAATTGTTGGTGCCAAAGCTGACATAAATGGGCTGGATGTGAATGTGGAGCTTACTCTTCAGGAAGGTTTGCAAACCCCATCATTTAAATCTCTCTCTGGGAACTTTCCCAAGTTTAAAAATAGACTTTGAAGTCCATCTGTAACCATGGCACAATCCCTTCCATTTCTGCTTTCAGCCTTACTTTTCCTTTGCTGCCACTCTTCTAAAGAAAGGGGCTGATGCTTGTATGTAATGTGTATTCAGCCATCGTCCTTTGCAAATACAATGGCAAATTACAAACATGGGGAAATAAATTTGGGGAAGAAAATAACTCACTACCTTTTTGTTGACAGTCTAGTGCTGTGTAGATTTTAAAATGAAGCCGATATATCATCTATTGTGATTGGTTTCAAGTCACAAGATACAGTAAGATGGATTTATTTGAATAAATAGCTATAATATTTTTCTTTCCTTTTTCCATTCCCTTTGTTATATAACATTCCTCTCTGACATGAATGATGTGCTAATTGCAATGGCCACCAATCATGAAGTAATGCCACAGGCCTGCTTATTTTCAGGGTATAAGGATAAAGAGGTTCATGTTTCTTAAAAGCCAGAACTTCATATTGTGGCCGTTACAATGCAGTTTGAGATACAATGGCTTTGGAAATATCATTTGCAAAAGTTCACATTAAATAAACACACAAAAATGTTTTAAGGCTTAGTGACCACCAAAAGAGGTATCTTCAGTTGCAAGTTGTCCTGGCACTGTATACATAATATGTTGGGATTTTCCCACACAAAACTGAGCCATTCATTCTGGCTCCAGATGGCGACAGAGAGAGTCAAAGAAAATTTCGCAACCCCAAGCCTTGAGGGAGGAAGGAGGGGTTTCTGGAGGGGTATAAAAGCCCCAGCACATGTTCTGTTCTTTGTTCTTGAGCCATGTTCTTGGAGGTAGGAGGACTTGCAGGCTTGCAAGTTCCTCCATCACTATCACCAAGGCCTACCTTTATCTTTTTTCTTTACACTTTTATTCTAAATAAAATGTACCTATTTTGAACATCTGCCTGGCATCTATTTTTGGGGGGAATAAGGGAGCATCTCCTGATCTATCAATCCTCAAATATTCCAACAAATGGTAGCACGAGGTCAGTTGGAGAATTAAGCCTCCCCTAACCCCCCCCCCAGATGCCCTCCAAGGAGAACATCTGGAAGCGCACCTCCCCTATAGTGACCAGAGCGGAAGACCGAAGGAGAGCTGCCTAGCAGATGGAGGTCGGTGCCACCAGGGATGCTAGTGGGAGCAGAGACGAGGCCTTCCACTCAACGGAAGCATACCTAGATAGGGGTGACTACCAGGAAGCGGATTGGTAACTGGATGAAGCCGAAGCATTCCAGGAGGCACGAGATGGCACCAAGGGTGGAGGAGAATATTTTCCTAATGACCACACCAAGGTGGCAGAGACTGCAGCCAAAAGAGTGGCCAGCATGAGCATCTGGGAGCACCAAGACTTACTCAAGGCTCTCCTGGAGGCCAAGATCTCGGAGGAAGAGGAAGAGGAGGAAGAGGAAGCGCAAAGGGAAGAAATCCCGGTAAGAGAAAACTTACCTAGCCGCTCCAATTCCCCAGAATCCAAGAGGGGGGCCCCCCACAGTGAGGCTTCCCGTCAAAATTGTTCCCACCAAGAAAATATGGTGGATCATATACTTCCAGCCCAACATATGACTGGCATGGGGACTCCCCGCTAACATGCCGATCGATGCCACATGGAACTGAACTGGGTAGTACAGTGCCTACCACGCCCGGTTCCGATGCCCCGGTCCGCCAGCAGAGCCAGTCTGCATGGCCTAGAAGCAGCCAGAGCTCCGGGACAATGAGGCCAAGTGTCCACCGCGCCTACCACGGCAGAGACAGAGTGGGCCCAAAGAATTCTAGAGATGGCCATCAGTGCCCCAGCAGGTCAGCAGGACGATGACCACGATGAAGCGCAGCCATCAGCACCGCCCCGGAGGCCCCAACCCGAACGAGGGGCAAGCGATGAACCGGTGCGACCTGGGAGACTACCGGGCCCACCACCCTTCCCATCACCGCCACCAAGGTACTTACCAAGTCTCAAAGTCCTCAGGGAGCCCCAGGCCTGGGGCTCCGATGTCCAGCAGAGGGTTCTGGAGCGACGGCGGCGGTCCTTGATCCCACGATGGCGGTCTCCTGAGGTGTGGCGGTTCCCAGAGGAGCAGCCAGAGAGTCCAGGAGGGTCCCCTCGTTGCCATCGGCGGAGCCTGGAGGGGTGGCGAAGAGACGGCAGTAGACCGGGGAGCTCCAGTGAAAGCTCCGACCCAGCCAACTCCAGCGACGAATATCATGTCCCTCGACATCGAAGGCTTCGCTCCCCAGTAAGAGAGATGGCACTGGGGAGGGTGGCAGCAGCAATGGAAGGCCTCCGGAGGCTTCTGGAGGATCTTCAGGCCGAGTCCGAGGCTTCATCAGGCGAAGCCAGGCCCAGGCGTGGAGCTCGGAAGAACACGTCTTGCTCTCCCAAGCCCCAGCGAAGAATGAGTTCCGCGTATGCTCAGTCTTCCGACGATGAGCAGCTCCTGTGGAAAAAGAAAGGACTACAAGTTAGATCGGACTCCAGACAAGGGCAATCAATGCTAGGTATAAAGATTCCCTTACAGAGGCCCCAACCTGAACGAGGGGCAAGCGGTGAACCGGCGCGACCTGGGAGACTACCGGGCCCACCACCCTTCCAATCACCACCACCGAGGTACTTACCAAGTCTCAAAGTCTTCAGGGAGTCCCAGGCTTGGGGCTCCGATGTCCAGCAGAGGGTTCCAGAGCGACGGCGGCGGTCCTCGATCCTCAGTCTTCCGACGATGAGCAGCTCCTGTGGAAAAAGAAAGTTAGATCGGACTCCAGACAAGTGCAATCAATGCTAGGTATAAAGATTCCCTTACCTTTTACTATGAGATATTCCTATAAATATCTAGAAATCAAAAAATTAAATACCTTAAGTGCTGGGAATTTACCTAGTGACTTTGAAAAATTAAGGTCTGAAGGCGGAACCTTTTGGAGTGGAGTAGAAACTTGCAAATGGTGCTTTTAAGGGAAAACACCCTAGATTTTGTGGTCTGCACCTCAAGAATGCCTTGGTCCCCAGAAGTTGATTTTATGCACAGGCATGCATTCACCACAATTTTAAGTGGTATCAACCAGCACTCTATTCCTCTATACCTGATTACCTGACTGCCCACCAAGTGTGGAAATTGCTATATAAAATGCTTCATAGCAAAAACACAGCCACCACCAACTGCGGGTCAAGAGAGTTTTACAACTCCATGTTAGCACCAGGCGGCAATATGGGTGAACATCTGGCGAACCTGAGGGCTATGACGGAGGAGTTGATCCACAGGGGCAGGGATATTTCCATGGACAACCTAATGACTGTTATGACCAGTTCTTTGGGGGAGAAATGGAAAGATTTTATCCAGGAGTTGGACAGGGTGCCCAGTGAGAAGATGACTGTGGAATACCTGACTGGCAGACTTCTGGAGGAGGACAGGAAGCGCAAGGAGAGACGCTGCTTCAGGGACTCCTCAAGAACCAAAGCACCCAGGGGGAGGTCAGGGAGCGGTGAAAGAATAAATGCCTACTTGTTATAAATGTGGGAAAACAGGCCACTTCAAGAGGGAATGTCGCCAGAGAATCAAAACACATTGGGAAGGGCCTAGAAAGAAGAACATACAGAAGGAAAGTAGGGGGAGTGACTCTGGGGAGGAAAATAGCTTCGTCATGTGTGGCGTCTCACTTAGCGACAGGACATCTCGCACTTACGATGTCAGGGATTTTTGGGTTCTGGACTCAGGGGTGACCTCTCACATTGCTCCCAAACATGAGACCTTTAAGAAACTTCGCCCTTGCTGATCATCAGTCAGAGTAGCCAATGGGGAGAAGGCAAGTGTAACTGGAGAGGGCACAGCCATTCCTGTGCATGAATTATCTCATTAATAGGACTTGGAGCAGCTCCATAGAAAGTACCCCGTACTACATGGTCTATGGAAAGAAGCCAAGCCTCAACCACCTGCGCACATTTGGCTCTTGCACATGGGTGAATGTCCCCAAGCACCTAAGAATGAAAGGGGGAAAGGCCTCCAGGAAGATGAGATTTATTGGCTATGCTCCAGGGTCCAAGGCCTACAAGTTTGTAGACTCAAACAACCATGTGGTGATATCCAGGTCAGCCAGCTTTGAGGAAAGCTCCAACTGGTCCAAGGTTCACTCGAACGAGCCTGGATACTCCCCCATGAATGAGAGCAACCCCACACCTGAGGTCCCTGAGGAAGAAGACAACCCAAATGAACCACCCAACCTAGAGGAGAGCCCAGCTGAGAAAGAATCAATGGGAGGCGATGTGGCCTTACCTGAACCAGATGACCAGGGGGACATCAGCCTGGGTGAGCTTACACCTCCTTCATCCCCAAGGCGACCAGTGATGCCCAAGGTCTGGGACAGAGGGAATGTCCACAGGAAGAAGAAGGGGGTTCATCATGATGCGGAGGCATCTGATGAATCCTCCCAAGATGATGAGGAAGAAGGCTGGGAAGAAGTAAGAAGGTCCAAATGGTCCACCAAAGGAAAGCCACCCAAGAGTATGGACGTGGGGTTTGTGGGCTCAGTCAGCACAGCTGTAGTGGAGCCCAAAACATATGAAGATGCCCTGAAAATTCCTGATGGGAAGCAACGGTGGAGGGCCACCATGGAGAGCGAAATGGCCAGCCAAAAGGAGCTCAACGTCTTTGTCCCAACAAAAGTACCTGAAGGGAAAAGGACAATTGGGACAAGGTGGGTGTTCAAGGCCAAGCCCCTAGCTGATGGCAAGTAACTTTACAAAGCCAGGTTGGTGGCGCAAGGTTATGCCCAAAGGTATGGCGAGGGTTACCTGGAGACTTACTCCCCCACTGTCCGATCAGAGAATGTTAAGGCAGCGCTTGTTACAGCCGCAGCTCTGGGAGAAGAGGTTTTTCAATTCGACGTGCAGACCGCATACCTGCATGCCACTCTCCAGGAGAAGATATATGTGAAAAGTAGCAAACTCAGTATCACAACTGCTTAGTTTTTTCCTAATTGTCATATTTAGAAAACTTCAAAATGGAGACAGAGAGAGGGAGAGAGAGAGAGAGAGGAGGATTTTACAAGAAGTAGGAAAGATTCAAAATGGCAGAAAAAAGAAGTATGATGGTAAGGGCAAACACACTTGAAACACATTTGAAAAAAGTAGAATAGTTCTATTTTGTATTTAACATGGTTTCTTCAAACCTTGCTTGTGATAAATTCTTCGCAAGCTGAAGAAATATATTCTAAAATGTTGTTTGCAGTAAAATGTTGTGATGTGAAAGATTTCTGTTTACTGTCAAAGGAATCAAGCATTAATCTTCCATTCCTTTTCCCCCATTCCTAGAAAAGCAAGCAGTCTAAAACCACTGAAAATGCTATTCAAGAATTTATTCTCAGTTGATTTTATTTATTTCTGCAATGCTTATTTATTTCTTGATTCATTGCATTTAAATCATACCTTTCCTTGGGATGAAACAGCTTCTAAGCCTTGTATCTACAATCCACTGTTATTTTATTTTCAAAACATGTTTGTGACTTACATTGAGCTGATAGGGGATAGCTGGTCCAAAGTTATCACATGAGGTTTCATGATGGCATTGAATCTATTTCTTCAAACTTCCCTATTACTTCCCCTCCCTCATTCCTTGTACATAGTTGGTGTTGTTGAGTACATAAATATCAGCGGAAATGTCTTGGTATCAGAAATAAATCAGATACTGACTTCTTCACATACTTCTACATTATGAATTTATAAGAAGTGTTTTTTTAAAAAGGTTGTATAATACTGGAATTCAGAAGAAAAACTTTCCCAGAGTTTCAGTTTTTAGTTAAGCTTTGAAATACATGTGAAAATGATGGAAATGTCTATTAAAATCTTGAAAAAAATAGTTCCAAGACATTGGAAAATAATTATGGTTTTATTTATTTTGTTTAGCGTATGGCAAATACATGGACTTATAGTAGTTCAATTGTTAATGTCCAGTCCACCCAGCCATTTAGGGGCAGGGTGGTCTATGTTGAAAAAAAATCAGACATTGGGCCAGTGTAAATTCTTGATGGACATTCGGACACAATGTGATGGATATTTTGTCAAGGAGCACCATAGTCACACTGAGGGGTAGAAACAAGACCCCACTTAAACAATGAGTCCTGGCTCCTGTTACATGGCAACAGATAATTATAGTAATTAATTGACTATCTGTATACCCAGCATATGTAAATAGTTCCATGAGATATAGGGTATGCTTGTTTGTTACATTGTGCAAAATTTAGAAGTTTCCCTTCTTTTTTGTTAAGGACATTTAGTCCTGGATTTTCTGTCATCCTCAATCCTATTTCCAGAACTGAGACAGACAGAACAATTTAAGCAATGCATTTGATTTATATCATGAAGGAACAGATCAGATATAATAGTTCCATACCTTCTTGTCTAGATTACTCTGTTTAATGTGAAGAATAGTCCTAATTAGCTAGGATTCCCCTTATTCTAAGCATGCTCTAAGGCAGGAGTGTGAAACTGGCATTGTCATGTCATCAACATGTTTCCCCCTTTCACTAAACCGGGGTGGGTGTGGCCAGTGCATAACGCATACGGCCCATGGGCTGCAAGTTTGACATCCCTGCTTTAAGGCCTGTTTTAAAATAGGAATCTTGTGACAGCATGAAGATTTGGTTGTTAAGACATCAGGCTGTAAAATGGAAGACTCCGAGTTCTGCTCCTGCTTAGGCACAAAGTTGGCTAGGTGATTCTGGGCAGGTTATTATCTCTCAATACTAGGAAGAAGTCAGTGGAAACCTCTTCTGAAAATGTGGCTGTCTATATCATACTTATTCAATATTTATCTAACTGTTGCAATCCTGCAGTTGTAATTGAATTGAATCTAAATTTAGCCAAAATTGGTATGAATCCATTAAATTGATGGGTAAAGTGGCCATGACCTACCTAAAATTCATTGATTTCGGTAAGTCTACTTAGGTCTGGGTTCAAATCATAATATTCCCATATAAAAATACACCCAAAAATTTTAAAAACTGGAAAAATAATATTGCAACAAAAAAGAATTGCCCTCTCCATAAATATGTAAGGGAGCAATTTAGATATTCAAAATATGTTGTTTCATGCAAGATATACATTATGGGCATTCTGCTATAAGAAATAAAGGCAAGGAGTAATTAAGCAACATATTTTGATCTTTTTATTAAGAGCAAGTTTAGAGATGACATCACAAACATGGAAGGTTTTTAAGAGGACCTGCACATACGGTCTATTTTGAAGTGGTGATGAGGAGAACAATAAAGATTATTACTGAAACTTTGGTTCCAACACAAGATCTTGTTTTAATGACTATAACACCCATTTTTTTTACATATATGATCAATTATGTCAAATAATGCAAACATGTAAGAAATGTCGGAACTAATGATAGTATTTTATGGTGATCTGAATGCTACCCTGTTGGGGTTTAAGATTGTTTGATGTTAAAATATGTAAGAAAATTCATATCCAGTACCTTTCTGTTCAAAGGTTTATGGCACTGCCAGGTAAATTCTGCTTTTCAGAAGAATAAGATATCTTAAAGATGCTTACCTTTATCTTGCAAGATGGAATATCCTTCATTGCAGTTTTAATAAAACTGGACTGAATGACTGAATTTAGTTGTGCCCCCTGAACTACATGCCTCCAGACTTTTGCAGAGCTCCCTCCATGCAAGGGTTCCAATAATCCTTTAAAAACATGGCTTTGCTGTGCAGCCTGGGGTTAGGCTGCATGTTGAACATCTGGCAGGTTTTTTTTACAAAATACTGGATATTTTTATCTAGGTATAGATGTTCTTTTTGAATGCCTCAGTCTGAAAGCCTTTTGAATGCCTTTTGAACTATTTGAATGCCTCAGTCATTTTAGAGCACTGGTGTCAAATTGGCGGCCTACGGGCCGAATGTATCACACACAGACCACACCCATCCTGGTTCCACAAAGGCAAAAAACATTGTGGTATGTCACAATACATCACCTGATGCCATCGAGTTTGACACCCATGTTTTAGAGTCATGAGGCCCTCTAAGTCTGTCTAATCAAACAAACGAATAAATAAACATGCAATGAAGTAAGAATACCAGCCCAATTTGAAAGTAACACATTTTATGATGCTAAAATCAGACACTGGAATCCTTGGGAAAAGTGCAAAGGCTAAAAGAAGTGTATAAGTTCTGTTAATAAAAACAGAGAAACTATACAAGACAGAAAATGGAAGGAAAAAAGATATAAAACCTTCTCTTTGACTTTTTTTTTCTTATGTACAACTAACCAACTCAGAGAACTATCTAATCTGAACTATTGAAATTGACAGGCTAAGGTCAAAATTACTCCTATGATTGAAGGTTTCATTCTAAAGCAGACTTTGAAACTCAGCACTATCAAAAAATATTCATACTTCTTAGTCAACTTTGGTAAAAGTAAACTCCTGTTTGCATTGATCTTGCTGGATGAAATAAATGTTTTACAGCAAGAAATATACACAATGTTTCTTCAGGAAACATTGATCCTTTGAGCCATGACAACATCTAAGTTATTAACAAACCAGGCTAAAATTGACCTATTCAAAGGGTGTAACATTCAGTATCTTGGGGTTATTAAGTAGTCCTAGGATAATATCCAAGAATTGGGTACCTAAATGATGTCCTCTTGTGGGGAGAGAAATCTGGGTTATTTTGTGATTCATCTATCATAGCTAAACTGCAAATCTCTCTCTTCTTTTTAAGAGATTATAGTTTTGAAAAACCAGTGCACTATTTTTCATTGGTTATAGTAGGAAACTCATGAAAGCTGACACATAGCTTTTGGGCTTAATATTTTGAAAATAGGGAAAAAAATACTAGAACTCTCCATGAAAATAACAACAAGAACAACAGATCTGGCCTTCTCATGGCTTCACCTCGTAAATGTGAGAACTTCAGTCTCTAGTCATCACCAGGTAGATTATCTCAGTGTAACACAGGTTTTCACAAATCATTCTTTCTCAGATCTTAGACACAGTAACCACCATTATGGAATGGAACACCTATAGGGGAAATAGTAATTATCTATTTAGAGATCAGGGTGCCTTAGAGACTGCCTTCTGCCACCTCATGCCTCCCAGCAGCCACTTAGATCCCACAGAGTCGGCCTTTTATGGGTCCCATCAGCTGGTGAGTTCCTGGTTGAGGGCTTTCTCTGTGGCGGCACCGGGTCTCTGGAATCAGCTCCCTGTTTCATACTATCCAGAATCTGTTGGCCTTCCGCAGAGCCACAAAGACCTGGCTCCATCGGTAAGCATGGAAGTGATAACCCCTGGAAGAATTACTGGTGTGTGATATATGATTAAGTTGGTTAGATTATTATTGTTTATTGCCTTTTATTTGTTGAACTATTGTAATTATTAACTTGTTGTAAGCCGCCTCAAGTTCCCCTTGACTGGGGAAGAGAGGCGGGGTATAAATCTAATAAACAAATAAAATCTGTTTTTATTGGATGTATTGTGCTTTTATATGTTTATTATTGTAAGTTGTTTAGCATTGAGTGGACAGCCAACAAAGGTTCACAATATATTTAAAAGTTAGGATCAATTTGTTTCATATCAGTGGGTCTACTTGGCATATGAGTAGCATGTTAAAGTTATGCTAGGTTGCAGAATGGACTTCAGAACAAAAACTCAAATTTACTTAAATTAATGTAATGAAGTTCAGTTAACATGCAAATGAACAGATAACTGTGAATCTTTCCAAAGATTATGAAACATCATATATTGAAAATGCTTTTGGGGGCTGGGGTGAAAGGAGGAAGGAGGAAGAATTTTTTCAGACTTCAATCTTCTCTAACTTCTGACTTAAGCAATGTGGTCCTACTATTTGGCTCCAAGCAAGAATAGAAACCATAACTTGAAGCTGATCTCTGATCATGGTAGAAGAACAAACTGTAGTGAAAACTGTAATTTTGTTGGACGTTTGAACACAATAGTAGTGATTCTTTGGTCATCACAATACTTATCGCATGGGGACAATAGATTCTTGGTAGAGAGAAAATATTTTGCCTATGAGATAGTTAACCTGAGGTCCATTTCTGGGCAGGTATGTACAGTCAGAGGACATGCTTTTCAACTGTCTATCTGATAGTATTTTATGAGGACCCAGATTGTTTGGGGGCAATAAGCTGACTCTGTAACTGCTTGGGGAGTGTTGTAAAGCTCTGATAAG
>JANHGC010008242.1:28687-49236 GCA_027560395.1 Boaedon fuliginosus
CCCCCCACTCCCAGCCCCCTGAGCCAACCCAGAAGGATACCATGATCGATGGTATCGAACGCCGCTGAGAGGTCAAGAAGCACCAGGAGACCCCCCCATCCCGGGCCCACCAGAGATCATCAACTAGTGCGATCAAAGCCGTCTCAGTACTGTACCCAGGCCTGAACCCCAACTGCAAGGGATCCAGATAATATGTGTAACTTACTACTTATCTATTGTCTGTTTAGTAAATTTTCAGATTTACTCATGTAAAAGTGTACATCCCTTCTCATGAAATGAAAATACTGATCTACATTAACATTCACCTCTATAGAAGTAAAGACTATCAAAGGAAGATGGATAGATTGACAGACAGGCAGACAGATAATAGACATAGACATAGAGATAGACATAGATATAGTTAGCTATTTATAAAGATGGGAATATTTGGTGTTATGAAGTGAAAGGTGGCAGGAAATTAAAAATAACATATAATTAAAATGAATGCCATATAATAATAATAAAAAAAACCACAGCCCCTGTAAATGGTGGAAAAATTACTGTTGGTGACTTTCAATTTTGTTTGCACCAGACATGGTTCCAGTCAATCCATATGTCCAAATCAGAGCAAGCACACACACACAAACACACAATTCAACTAATAACAAAAATGTCCTTATGTTTATTTATTATATTAAGCATTTAAAAAGTGACAGTAATGAGAAAAGACAGGCAAAAGTAGAAAGAGGAAGTAGTGAACCAAGGCAACCATTAAAATATTTGTATCTATCAAATGACATAAAAATTCAACAACGGCAGAAGAATAAAAATGAGTATTTAGCATGGCCAATCCTAGAATGTAATTTTAGTTATTCCAGTTTTAACCCTCTTATGTACAAAATAGAAATGGAAAATAGGATACTAGATTATTCCTTTTCTATTCTCTCCCAGGTATGACAATTATGCAGCAAATGCATATCATAGAGTAATTACTGCTTTCTTATCTGAAATAATGTTTCTTCTATTAAAACACACTGCTTGAAGTTTTCTTTCCTCCTCTTTAGAATTCTAGAGAGCTATGAAATATTCAGGTGGAAATGGGTGCACATTCCAGAATATAAAGGAAAATTAAAAATAGTTGCTAACTAAGCAACCTAGAATGGTGTTTCTTGAGTTTTTCTAGGATGGGAAAGACTTTCCTAGTTCTCATAGTGATTCCTCACATTTCCCTTTTTTATCACTTCTAAATATAAATAGAAAAGGAAGAAACATTACACATTTTCTGTAGCAAGCTCTTTTCCCATTCTCAGCTACTGTTTGTTAGATTTAATTAAAAAGGGACCTTTTTTAGAGTTTGTGCAAGCAAACGTGGAATAAAGCATCCTGAATCATTTCTGTAGAGCATTTTGGCACGGTACAGTTTTAAAATAGCTAAGCAATCTGTAGAGTGTTTAAAGTTTTAAATAAATGTAATGAAGCTGACAACTTGGACAGCAAACCGAAGGTAAATGCAATTTAAAACAGCAGATTTAATATCCTGGTTTTGGAGAGGGGGGAATGAGGTTTTAGATTAGAAATGCTTGGCATATCATTAATTAAACTGAAAGGTGCATTCCTGCAGTACTCTAATATCTTATAGAAATCCCAATGAATTTATGTGAGTATAGGAATTAGTAAATGTCTGTAGCAATGGTTTCTAGCTCATTATTACTTAGAACTCCTGAAAGTTCTTGTTTAGTGTCGTTGGAAAACTTGGTTTCTATTCAAAAGAACCAAATCAATGCTCTTTTCGTTGCCTATAATACATAATATTCTTGTAGCTAAGGCACAACAGGTTTTTTTTGCAGTCAAGGTTCTGACAACATCTGTTTGCTTTTATTATTATTTTTACTTCAATCGCCAAAGGGAGAGGGTGGAGAGATGACTTATGATATTGTGCAAGTAGGCAAGGCTGGAGTTTGTGTGTGTGCATGCTACATGGTTACATTCTTTTTTTCCTCTTACTTCTCATATGAAATGAGTATGAAATTGTGCTGGTGATGTTTGGCAGTTTTCCCCTTGACTTTTGGCAGCGCTACCAGGCAATGGCCCAGGACTACAGGAGCTAGACGAAAAATACTGTAGGAGCACATGCATGTTACTAATTGTCTAGATGAGCTTTGGTATCCATCAATAAGTATAATATAAACTATTACTGGAGGCATTGGGAGCTGTTATTTTCATACAGAATGGTCAAGGATCGATAGGATCCAAAATTGTAGTGTTTTACTTTTTATTCTTTGGTTGTCTAAGGAGACGGCACATGTGTTTCTCCAAATGAAAGTGTGTGAATATTGGTGACATCTTCCCTTCAAAACCAATATGGATTTTAATATAACCATTAATCCATATATTGCGTGATAAAGGAAATGCCACACAATTTATCTTCACTTGTGATAAGAGAGGGCCTAACCAAGCAAGCTAAACCCTGATCTTCACGATTCATGAAGACAAATGTCATAATAGCAGGTTCGAACATCAAGAGTCATTGTAGCTACAGATAGATAGATTAGGTATTACTATGTGTGCCTGTTACTCTTGTTTTAGTGTGATAGAATTGTGGGCACACAACCTTAAACTCTGAAATTGTTATTTGTCATATAATGAGCTGCAGCATTATACCCAGTCAGCACTTGGAGATTACAATGTGAAGGGGAATGCAAAGAATTGCAGGAAATAATGTTTTGATTCATTAAGTGCTGCTTCCCCACCTCTTTTAATTAGCCAGGACTACAGTTTAGAGCCAAAAGACACTGTAGCATTTGAAGGACTTCTTTGGAATGAGACCCCAAGGCAGCATCTTTAACACTTCAGGTCATCAACATTTTTGTGATAATTTATATTTTTAATCAAGTCCTACCATGCTGTTATATTTTCCTTGGTTGCTAATATTAATCTCTTCCCGAGAGACAGGTGCTTTTTAAAGAAGGGGTAACATGATATTCACATTATATCTAAGATAAATGAAAGCTTATGAAATTCCTTTGGGATGTTTTCAGATTAAAAATGAAAGGCATTTTTCCCCATTACTGCTCTGTTGTTGTAATTATCTTACCTTAAAAAAGAAGTGTGCAAACAAACAAGGAGGTAGCCAAGACTTAGAACAAAAACTGGATTTAATTTAAATGCCATTTAAATAGTTTAATATAATTAAAATGGTTACTAACAATAGATTGATAATTTTCTCTTCTGGTCTTCCGACTATGGAATAGGGAGATATGCATGCAAATTCTGTTTTATTTTGTTTTTAAAGCTTTATTTCATTGTATTTCCTGGTGGCACTATTTTTCAGTTTCACAGCCTGTCAATGTCCAGTATGAAATTCTAAAATTGTGCTTACCATCCTGTAATTTTGCCATTCCATAGATGGTGGCCATGAATCTCCTGCATCACAAGGCATCCAGTTTAGGGACCCAGCAGGCACTCCATGTCTCCTTTTGCCTTGGTATGTCCTTTATGGGGTCCAGCTGATTGTTCCATTGTGCCATGCTAATAATATGAAACCATTACAAGTTTATGATAATTGATTCCTACAATTACTGCACTTTTATTTTTCTTAAGTAAAATTCTAGTACCTGTTTTTGTGAACCTCATTAATATCTTAATTGATGAAGCTTCATTGGCTAAGATCCCAGAACGTTACATATATTCTGGAGCATTGGGAGTATTATAAACAGTAGGAGGATTGCTTGCTACATCTTTTTTCCCCCTTGAAAGGGATTATGAAAAGAAAATGGTCAGGATATACATTAAAGATGAGAAAAAGAAGTTAAGGAAGAAGAGTCAATTCATCTAATGTACCACAGGGAGGATCGACCGAGGTGCAGACCTAAGTGTTAATTCTGCTAAAACAACACGCAATAATGAACATACTTAGCTGGAAATAGCATGCAAATAGTTTTTAAATAAATCATTATTTATATATCAAAGTCTAAAAAAAGTATGTTTTGTTGTTATTCCAAAATTTTGAGATACAGTATGGGATTGTGAGGACAATAGCAAAATAAAATATCCTTGATTATATTTCTAGATGATAGACAATAATTTTACTAATAATAAACTATTTTAGTTGTTGAAATTATAAGTAATTGGAAAGGTATCCTTAAATAATAATAATGAACTTGAATAATGACTATTACTTTAGTATTCTTTGAGGATATGTGAGCATAAAGAACAAATGCAATTGAACACATAATATTTGTCATTCATAAATAAATGATGTGGCTTTACTTTACAGTAAAGTAAAGCAAACTGGCTATATTTTACAATTTATAATAGTAATATTGATGGTGTGAACATTTCATCCTCCATCCCAATTTTAAGACACCATCTTTAAATATGCTTATTTTTCTTGTATGTTCATTTTCTGATGCTTTGTGATGTCTTCTTTCTGATTTTCTTAGGAATTCTAATCTCAGATTCTTTACCCACGTACTGTGCTCACCTGCAATAACCTAATATCATGTAATGGATTATATTAAAGTCTACAAATCCAGACATTGACTAGTCTTTCACTGTTATATTGCAATTTCTTTTCCTGTGAAAAGTTATCTGAAATATGTTACTAAGTAGCTCTGGCTATAAATCTACAATAAGATTTATATTATCTCACTGCAGAGATCCAAGCTGCATTGATCATTCATGTTGCTGTCGCATAAATTCTGTCACTTAGAGAAAGTTCAATGGCATTTTACCAGTTGTTCCTTCAACCTTTCTACAAGAATCTTTGACTTTTGTGCTAAGGCCTTTGGCAGGCTTTTCTAACTCCCATAGAATGTCTCCAGCTTATTCAATCAGCAATTTCTAAGGTTTCTTCTGAGTGATCACATAGCTTTGATCTTAATTTTATGTCACTTGTTTCCTCAGCCTTTTTTGTTCCTGATTGTAATAATCACACATGTTCACATATAATATGAAGAAGTGCCTGTAACCTATTCATTGCTCAGCAGTGATAGATCTGGTAATAATGTGCTTGCAGTTCTTTCTGTGCTGTACTTTGTAACACCCGGAGTTTAATTGAAAATACACTCTGACCTTGGTTTTCTTCACTGGGCACAGAAAGGACATAATTGCTATGAAGCTGCTGAGAGACATTATTCCAAAATGTCACATTGCTAATTTTGGCAGTAGAAGTCCCTCCTACTAAAAGAAAAATCCCAAAATCCAAATATAAATATACAATGGGTCACTGTTCTGTATTGATAAAACAAGTATTTTTTAAAAAAACAACAACAATTTATTTCTCTGTACCACTTCATTATTTTCAAAATGTCATGGGAGTGTAATCATTTGATTTCTTCTAGTGATCCATTCCTCATTTATTATTACATAAATAGCTTGTAAACCTCAGGCCACAAAAATATCTATACTCCATTTTACCTTCCAAAGGTTTCCATAGTTACAAAGGACAAGATTATAATTATCATTTGCTGGACAGAGGATTCTTAACAGCATTTCCACTTTCATACGTAATTGTGATTTTCCTTCCAAATACATTCTGTTGGATAAACTGTGATTGTGATGGATATTCTATATGTCTATAGACATATTTCTATGGTCTATAAACACTGTCCTCTGAATATGTAGAATGTTTCTATTACTGGAAGTTTTCCTTAGAATTCCATGATTAGTTTTCTTATTTTGTTTCATTTCCTTCAAGGACTACTGAAATGAGGATTAGATAGGTCAAGGATCAACCATCCATTAGTATAATGAAACAGCTGCTTTGAAACTCTTCCTAATCAATAGAGATTACAAATTTACAAAATCTGATTTAAAATGTCTTGCAATGAGGTGGAAGAGTAAGTTATTTTCCAAAAGTCAAAATAAGTGATACCAGTTAGTTTTGTTGATGACAGTGTTTACTCACTTTTTTTCAGTAGGAGTTAAATCTAAGGGACACATCCAGTTTTCTCACACACACATAAATTCGTAAGGCATTTTTTTTCTAAATAGATTGCTAGGTGAACAGTAACATATTTACCTTATTTTTCAAAATACAAGATTTCCCCCACTGATATGAAATTAAAGCGTTTGAAGCTTTAAAGAAAGCCTTTAGCAGATCGTATTTTTGTTTTACTAAACATGTGTATTTTAGATCTGTGTGCTCTGGGTTATTAATGTGCTTAGAGCTTGCTGTAATTTATAAGACTTCACTTTGGGCTGATTTATAGGAAATTTCATTAATCTCTACAGCACAGGAACCTTACAGTGAGCAAGAGATTCAAAATGAATCCAGAGCTGGTTTTAGATACAACCACCAATGTATGAGCACTCAGAGATTTTGAATGATAATAATAATTTGCAGAGTTGAAAGTTCTTTTTCACTTATTCAAAGATCTGAAAGAAGCAATTTTGGAAGGTAAATGGGAAATTGCCAACCCTTTATTTTTGCATTCGGGACACATTACTAATGACAGTTTCTGTCCTGCAGTGGTCAAAATATGAGGATTGGAGACAATGTGCATGAGGAAATAAAATCACTTGAAGTTTTCTTTATATCTGTTTCCTGAAGTAAGAAAACAATAAGTATTCTGTCAGCAGATGTATTCAAGAAATAAAAGCTTTTGGACATCCGTTGGCATAAATAATCAAAATACATTTTCCTCCCTGGAGGAAAGATTTGCAAACCTAATATGATTCATAGATTTCCCCCCACCCCCAATGTGCTTTGGGTAACTTAACTCACCACTCAAAACTTCTGAAGAGCACAAGAATGGGGAAGCATGATATACTGAATTATTAAATCTATATCTATAAAAGAAAAGTGGGGTGCGGATGTGTGTTTGTATGTGCTCTATACAAACTTTCACTTCTGCACCAATCTACCTCATACTTTGCAGATAGGTAGAAAAGCGTAGTAAAAAAAGCACTGTCGGGATCTGCAAAGGGTAGGGGCCGTTTTTGACCCCTTTTTTAGGAGGCAAAGAGGACACTCTTAACAAACAAGCAGCAACTCCCTACTGAGTGTGTGCATAATTGCTTCTCTCTATTGAGCATGTGGGGTTTTTTAAACTGACTGAGGCACCATATTCAAACCTCTGAGGTGCCATGTTTTACACATATAAATTCCAGATTTGCCTCAGCGACAACGGGCCCAAGACATATGGAGCAGCCCACCTCACCAAATAAGGTTGCCTACGATGTTGGAGGGGCGTGGGGGCTTAACAAGGCACACAAATGGCTGCAGCCCAGTGCCCCGTCAAGCCCTGGCTGCCTTTCCCCAGAGCTGGGCTGCCCTTGACCTAGAGCCTGGCCTGCCCTTGGCCCAGAGACGCCTTGCTGGAACAGAGTTGTAGGAGGGGGTGCCAGGGGCTTCAGAAGGCCTGCAAATGCTGTGGCACCAATATAATTCTTTAAAAACATAACCAGAGCAAGGCCGGGTAATCAGCTAGTTACATATAAAGGGTAGGGTGGATATTAAAAGAATGCAGCATAAAAACTGCATTTAAATCTGCTTTTTCCATTTTTTTACTTTTGGTCATTTTGTGGCTTAATGAACTAGAGTAAAAACATCACCATACATTTAAGAAACATATATACAATCAATTTCTTAATCTCTTTTTCCTGTTATGTATGGTTTTGCATATCCATAGTTGCTAAAAAGATTTCAAATCTAAGCATGCAAGGTAAGGTTTTACATCTGTGTGCTTTAAGCCATTTTTGTTGTTATTGTTATTTTTGTATGTACAAATAGCAGACATGCTTTGGCATACTCTTGAGTACACATTAAAAAGTACACTTTTCAAGGTTTTATTAGACTGATTCATCATTTGTAGGTGTTAGGCCAGTATGGATCCTCTGCAGTAAGGGCTATTATAAGCTATTTGTTCATGTTTTTTATTTATCTTGTATCCAGATGGTTAAACAAATAAAAACTGGTCAAATACTTTTGGTGTGTATGGACAACTTGTATGCTAGACTGCTTTATTTGAAATGCTTGCCAAACCCTAGGTGAAAAATACAAATCTCATTTTGACAATTCAGTCATCATTTTATCCTTATATAAAGGTTAATGTTATGGATCTCCATCTTCAGTTTTAGAAGTTCTGCTAAGAACTGATGTTTGTTTCCAATTGACCTGTACATCCAATAATTAAAAATCTCTGAAAATAAATTCCAGATAAATGTTCTAAATGTTCTTTAAATAATGTTATTATAGGAATGAATTATTCCAGTAACATACTATTGTCTTTAAGTTAATTATAAATGTTTTAATAGCCTTATAAATGATGTTCTGATTAGACTTAGATTTATTGAAATGACTAATTTAATTGTTAATTTAGTTTAATTTTCAGATTGATTTTATAAGTGGATAATTTAGTCTTTGGCTGGTTACCTTCAGATGTGTTGGACTCTTTTTCTTAATTCCCAGCCAACATAATAGTGGTTGAGAATTGGATCAGCAAAAGTTTAGTATATTTGGAATGACTGCTGAAAACAGTGAATTGGCTTAAAGTTCATAGTTCTGTAATCTTGGCCAAAACAGTATTTTCAGTGGAACCTCAGGTCACAAACAGAAGTGTTTGTGACCTGAGGTTCCACTGAAAATCGGGTGCCGATCCACAAAATATTTGACTCTGGTCACAAACACATCCTTGGATAGCAACAAAACACAGCCGCAGTGATTTTCCCTGCCGCGGCGATTTCCTCTTCCACATCATTTTTTTTTCTGCGCACATGCACAGTCAGTCTTGCTTCCGGACATGACCAAATTGGGTTGTGACTGTAGTCCTGGGATGGATTACGGTTGTGACCCAAGGTTCCACTGTAGTTAGAATGATATATTTAATTATACACTTTATTTTCTTTTCCAAAATATATATTTTGCACCCAAAAGAAAAACCTATAATGACCAGGAGTAATTTTAATTGTTAACTTCTATTAAGAGTTAATCCCCAAGAAGTTTGTTTCTAGGTAAATAATATTTTTAAACAAATATGTGAATGCACAATTTTAAGTATGAAATAAAAATGCAATATTTGATACTAATACTGCTGTTTTCTTTTTTCTTTAGACTATTGGAACTCCTGAAGGACCAACTCCAAATAAATTATGAATGTTGAACAAGATGAGCTTACATCCACAGCAGATAATGATAGGTCCTAGGTTTAACAGGGCCCTATTTGACCCCTTGTTTGTGGTGCTGCTGGCTCTTCAACTTCTTGTGGTTGCTGGTTTGGTCAGAGCTCAGACTTGCCCTTCTGTCTGTTCCTGTAGCAATCAGTTTAGCAAAGTAATTTGTGTGAGAAAGAATCTGAGAGAGGTCCCTGATGCTATATCTACTAACACTAGGTTATTGAATCTCCATGAGAACCAAATTCAAATAATCAAAGTGAATAGTTTCAAACATCTGAGGCATCTAGAAGTCTTGCAACTGAGCAGGAATCACATTAGAACAATTGAAATTGGGGCCTTCAATGGTCTGGCTAATCTCAATACTCTGGAACTCTTTGACAATCGTCTTAGCACCATTCCTAATGGGGCATTTGTGTATTTGTCAAAATTGAAGGAACTTTGGTTGCGAAACAACCCCATTGAAAGTATTCCTTCTTATGCTTTTAATAGAATCCCTTCCCTGAGGAGGTTAGATCTGGGGGAATTAAAAAGGCTTTCATATATCTCTGAAGGTGCCTTTGAAGGTCTATCCAATTTGAGGTATTTGAACCTTGCTATGTGCAACCTTCGGGAAATTCCTAACCTCACACCACTTGTAAAACTGGATGAGCTAGATCTTTCTGGGAACCACTTAACTGTTATCAAGCCAGGGTCTTTTCAAGGATTAATGCACCTGCAGAAATTGTGGCTGATCCAATCCCAGATTCAGGTGATTGAAAGAAATGCCTTTGATAACCTTCAGTCACTAGTAGAGATCAATCTGGCCCATAACAATCTAACACTACTGCCTCATGACCTCTTCACACCTCTCCGTCTGGAAAGAATCCACTTGCATCATAACCCTTGGAACTGCAATTGTGACATCCTATGGCTCAGCTGGTGGATTAAAGACAAAGCACCCTCCAACACTGCATGCTGTGCCCGTTGCAACACACCTCCCAGCTTGAAAGGAAGATACATTGGTGAGTTGGACCTAAACTACTTCACATGCTATGCTCCTGTGATTGTGGAGCCACCAACAGACCTCAATGTCACTGAAGGCATGGCTGCTGAGCTTAAATGTCGAGCATCAACATCCCTGACCTCTATATCTTGGATTACTCCAAATGGATCTGTTATAACACATGGGGCTTATAGGGTTCGGATTTCTGTGCTCAGTGATGGCACGTTAAACTTTACAAGGGTAACCGCGCAAGACACAGGCTTGTATACATGCTTGGTGAGTAACTCTGTGGGGAATACAACAGCTTCTGCAACTCTTAATGTAACCGCACAGGAGTGTATTACTTATTTTTCAACCATCACAGTAGAAACTGTGGAACCTTCTCAGGATGAGGCACGGACCACAGAACAGGTTTGGCCCACACCACCTATTGATTGGGACACCACTAATGCGACAACCTCTCATACACCACAGAGCACAAGGTCAATGGAAAAAGCATTCACAATTCCTGGGACAGATATAAGCAACGGAATCCCAGGAATAGATGAGGTTATGAAGACTACCAAAATCATAATTGGTTGTTTTGTGGCAATCACTCTTATGGCTGCTGTGATGTTGGTCATTTTTTACAAAATGAGAAAACAACATCACCGGCAAAATCATCATGCTCCAACACGGACTGTAGAAATCATTAATGTGGATGATGAACTTACAGGTGATACACCTATAGAAAGTCATTTGCCCATGCCAGCAATAGAGCATGAGCACTTAAACCACTATAACTCTTATAAATCTCCTTTCAACCACACAACAACAGTTAACACAATAAATTCCATACACAGTTCAGTGCATGAACCATTATTGATCCGAATGAACTCTAAAGACAATGTACAAGAGACTCAGATCTAAACCATTTACAGATTTAAGGGGGAATTTAAAACAAAAAAAAAGACAGTTTGTTAAAAAAATGACACAGATGACTGGGCTAAATCTACTGTTTCAAAAAAGTGTCTTTACAAAAAAAGAAATTTATTTATTAAAAATTCTATTGTGAGCGAAAGCAGACAAAATTATGTGTATTCCTCAGAACCTCTTTTTGCTGCATTTATTTCCCCTACTCTACTGATTTCCCTTTCCTTTCTTCTCTCCTGTACCTTCCCTTCTATCCCATTTGCCATATTTTTCATAGAACAACTTGATTCTCTAAAGAACTGGTCTAGGGATTTTTGTAAGAATTCTGTTAATGCTTTGGGAATTTTTATGGTGAATTCTAGTGGTGAGATTCGGTCTATTTTGTCTTTTTTCATTACATTTCCTTCTCATGCCCTTTTTGAAATGGTTCAGAGGGGGAATGATGTTAACAGTAGATTCATGAGAACAATCAAGGAACAGAAACAAACAAAACAAAATATTTTATTTTTCTTTTATTTTTCACATTTCTGTATTTCCGAAAGGGACAATTATGTGGAAGGGGGAAAAGATCCAAGAAATTAATTTTCATGTGAGCATCTATAAAACCCATGATCTTTTAAACAACTCTAGAACCAGGATTTGTAGTTCATACACTAAAATAAGATTATAAATAAAATATTGTTGGTTTTTTTCTGTACTCATTTTTAGTGTGATGTTAAAATGTCAAAAGATTGTTCCACATTTTACATTTTTTTCATTCATCATTCCATGGTTTTTCTTCAAAAACAAACAAAATAATGGTAAAAAATTTATAACAACATTTTGAATTTTAACTGAAAGTAATAATACACTTTTTTACTTAATAACCAGCATAACATGCCTAAAAGGTAATGATCACAGACAATAATTCAGGAAATTTACTGGGGTCAAATAAATTAAATGAATTTATTGATGAAATGAATGAAAGTTATGATTCACATTTGGTCAGAATTTTTCATTAGATAAGATCCCTGGAATATTCTAGAATTCTTACTCAGAATTTTGGTTGAACAGCTTATTCTTGATTGGACACCAAAGGATTTGCTAACCTTGCTAACAAAAGTATGTATGTGGGAGCATCCATTTTATATTTAAAGGTAAGAGAAAAAGAAAGAAAAAGAAAAGAAAAGAAAGAAAGAAAGAAAGAAAGAGGGAGGGAGAAAGGGAGAGAGGGAGAGAGAAGGAGAAGGAAGGAAAGGAAGGAAGGAAGGAAGGAAGGAAGGAAGGAAGGAAGGAAGGAAGGAAGGAAGGAAGGAAGGAAGGAAGGAAGGAAAAAGAAAGAGAGAGAGATTTGAAATGGCATTTGCTATCCAAAGTTCTAAAATCACTGGTCCAAATAATTTGACCCAGCACTAATCTTAATCATGTGTTGGAATGTGGCCTTAATTTGTAAATAAAGGTTATAATTAACCACAAGTATTATTCATCTACTTTTTCTGGCTTTGTTGGTGTCTTCTATAGCAAGACAAGGACATCAGCAAAAGGTTCCGATTTCACAAGGCTTATTTGAAAGTATATCATTAACCTTTAGTTCTAGCCAACATTTTCATATGAAATGAAATTCTTATTTATTTTGATTGCATGAAAACACAGCTGCAAATATGGATGCTGTTTGCTATTTTGCTCAATTGAAATATGGTTGATCAAGATAAGCTAACAAATAAAATTGTGACACTGAAAAAATCCAGCAACAGTATTCAACAACAGGGATTAATGAAAAATAATAATAAACCAATTCCCTTAATTCTTTTTCCTTTTATCTGACATAGACCAATGATAAGTGTCAGAAATCCAAGTGAGAAGTAGACCTCAATAGGATTTTTCTATGATGAACCGAATTCCGTAATTAAAACTATATGAAGATCCATTGGAATTGTTCTAGTCAGAAGATCCATTCAAGAACATGCCTTTCTTCCTTTTTATGAATAAGTAATTATTTTTCAGAGTTAAGATACAGAAACTGAAAATCAGAAACCAAGCCAGTAAAATCCAAATTTCTGAACTCACCAAGGGTTGTCTTAACTCATCAAGGTTCATCCCAACATTTAGACCTCAGCCTTGACAAAGTTCTGCTTTTTGAGGAACATAATCATAAGCAGAAAATTTGAATCTGATTAAACACTTGAACAACACTGATCTTTGTTTTCTTTTTTCCCTTTGACAAAAATATTATTTGAAGAAGAAAAATATTGATGTCCATATAATTAATACATTTAAACATGTGTTAATAATTAACACAAATATGTTTTAAAAGGCTAATCGTGTTTTTTTTTAAAAAAAAATATGTTCAAATGTTGGGCTTTATGCCTCTTTCTCATTTGAAAATTGTTGTTCTGGTTGAATTACGGTATAATAACTTCTCTACAATATCCTTAAATAATATTTTTGACTTGGATAATGGAAAACAAGAGTATATATTAAAGTTCCTTATAATAACTCTAAATCTCATACCATATAACAATTTGTTCTTCAGCAAAGTTTAGAAACTTATGTGTGAACTTTTCAAATCTTGAATCAAATACAATGAGCCTTTAAAGTGCTGAATGTACCTGAAGCATTTATTGTTTTCCTCCCTATTGCACCCCTAAGAACCTTCCTCTGCAAGTCATCAATTTGCCAACATTTTTTTCTCTTAAATTTATTGTTTCAGGCAAGAAGAGCAAGTATGAAATAAAAAGGGTTTTTTTTTCCTGCTGTCTACTGCTTTGACACCAGTATCTTATGTCCTATTCAGTATTCATTGGTACATTGCAAATTTCCCTATATTCTTAGTGAAATTCTATCTCCCTTGCATCTCCAGTTACAATGCTTCTTGGTTAAGGTACTGGAATGGAACTGGGGAAAACAATTCAAATCTGCCTTCAGCTACAAAAGCGCTCCAAATGACTTTGAGCCAGACACTCTCTCTGAGCCCAGTCAACCTCACTGGCTTTTCTGCTGGGAGAAGTATGGATGTCACCTTGCAATTCTAAACAAAAGACAGGATAAAAATCAATCAATTCAATTCAACTGATTTCAAAATAGAATAATTTATCTGGAAAGTAAGCAGCTACAAACCAGGCACACAAAGAAGAGCATTGACATGAGTAATGATTTTCTTTTTCTTCACTTTTGTAATTGAGTATGGCCAATAGAATCAAACTAGCCATAAGCAGAAAACCAAAAACAAAAAATCCTAAGAAATTTTAGTTCTGCAAAGGAGTCCAGATCATTTTAGTTTCAACATGGATTCTGTTATGAGATTTTCCAAAAATAAAAGTTAATATCTGTTTCCTAAATGAACTATTCAATTTGGCTAGCTTTGTGACTGTTCCAAAAATTTAATTTGCAACATATCAAGGACTGTTTTGCATCTAACAATTCCATCATGGTTCAGTCATTTTCATTTTTACAGAAACGTAATAGGTCAACTATAATCCTAACATTATCAGATACTTGATCTCCTTTAATGAAACTGAATTGTCTTGAGTGGCTTATTGAATGTAATGCCTTCTTCAGCTATGTGACGGAGGTACAGTAGCTGTTAAAAGATTTGGCATCAACCTTGGAGAATAACAATTCACACAATTGCTGGGATTCTTTCTTGATTTACTGTAATATATGCCTTGTTTTCTTAGGCTAAGATACTATTTTTGAAAGATTTATTGTGAACCTCTAGCACACAGGTGTCAAGCAGCTGCATCACATCCCTGTCATGTGATGTTTCATGACATTTTTCCCATTCGCAGAACTGGGGTGAGGATGGCCAATGTGTGATGCATCTAGCCCACGGGCCGCTAGTTTGACACTCCTGCTCTGGCAGAATGAGAGGCATGCTTTCCTTATTTTCTTATGCCATTGAGAGAATCCCATATGTCCTGGTGACTGAGGGTGTTTTTTTCAGATTTGTTATTTCAATGGTGTCAAATACTAGTTCAAGGTGCAGCTAACTTTTCTGAAATAACAAGATCTCTGGAAAATTTATTCTACCTGAAAAGCATTTTTTCTCAATGAGTACGCATACATTTCTGTAATATAAAGTTTTATTATATTCCAGAAACAGAAAGCTAATTTTGTTGTTGTCTCTGTGAATTATTCCTTCAAAATCTCTTATTGTGGTATAACCCTACTTTGATTCAATTGTTTTGGATGAGAAACTAATAATTTACGAGATTGTTTTCCTTGTTCCCAGTAGAACTATTTGTTATACTTTAATAAGTATTTAGTATTTAAGAGACCTAATTGATCAAGTCCTAATTTAAACAATCTAACAGGGGGATGTGCTTCCTGCAATGTATGCTTTCTGCAATGTATATTCAATTATTTATGCCTGTTTCTAGTATTTTACAATATGAGTCTTTTGTTTTTGTCCTTCAAGAGGTCTAATTTAATGTCTTATGCTGTACAAATGCTTTAAAATTGGCATTACACCATTCTATCCACATACCCTAATGATAATGGACTTATAGTTAAACATCTCACTGGAAAAATCAAATACATTAATCTTTTTAATTTTTTGTTTATCTTCCAAACAACCAATTATTTATTGATTCTTTGCCTAGTAAATGGACAAAATCCATTGGAAATTCAGCTGAAAGTACAGGAATGAGGTTCAGGAATATAATTTCTACCTTCAACTGCAAGACTATATGGTTTCTTAAAATTTCAGTTGAACTACGTCTTTATCCCTTCAAGAAAGTAAATCAAAAATCATTTCAAGGATTTTCAAAGTTTGGGTTAGTTCCACTGCAATGAAAGCAATATATTCAGCTTCTGGAAGTCAACATCTACATATAACAACATTCAAAATGTGGCCTTGTTATTTACAACAAATTTTCTGTCTTCACTGATTTTCAGTACTATGGTTCTCATGTATTTAGAAATATCTTGCCTCACAAAAATTGGTTTTTATATAAAAGGTGAATGTGTGAAAGCCTTTGTTTAGAAATATGAATCTAATATTCCTTTTTATTGAAATAAGTGAAGAATGATTGGATCTATGCTAAGACCACATGTAAGGAGAAAATGTGAACAATATAAGCTTGATTAAATCTCTAGGTAACTAAGTATATTTCAGTAAGCAGTAAATTGTTGCAACCAAAACTAGTAATCTGAATAAGAATGATGATTTCAATGTCAGATCTAAACTTGATTTCAGAATGTTTCATTTCTGGTAGTTTAATTGGAATTTCACACAGGTGCTTTAAGAACAAGATAAATATAGCAGAACACACCTATTTTTACTTACTTAACTTACTTACTTACTTTATATGCAGAGTCATTTGTCATGACATTCTTTGCCAGAATTGTAAACTTAAAGGTTAGTGATAAACCTCACCTGGTACATGATGCCTTTATTAAATGGTCATTCATAAGCTCAGTCAATAACTGGATTTTGTGGACCCCAGAGCTAATCAAAGATGCAAAAAAAGGTCTCTTGAGCCTTATAATCCAGTTACATGTATTCTTGGAGTTTTCTTGAACAGGCAGCTATGGTATGTTTTTGAGGTGTGGCTATGAAAACCCAACCTAGGGAGTTAGCAAGACCAGCTTTTAATAGAAAAAAGCTCTTTCTGCTTGTAATTCAGCAGAAATTTTATAGAGTATGAACTTTGGATAATTTAATCTGTGATATTAAATGTGTTGCTTGTATAGTAAGCAGAAAATCAAGTCTGAAAAGGAAGGTAAGTATGAGCCATCCTGAACAAAAAGCATAATAGACAGATGCCCTAATAGTTTTGTAGCATTTTTCATTTATTCTTGAAAAATAATTTAAATTCCAAGGATTTTAATTTCTGAATAAGTATACTGAAATCTTAAACACAATTATTGCTCTGTTTCCTATGTAAGCAATATGTTCATTTTCCTTTCCCATTTTAATCATAAAAACACATTTAATTGCTTCTCCAAATGCATGACAAATAATCTGAAATCAGTTCCAAAGTTATTTAAACTGGAGTATTATTATTTTTTAATACTGTAGTGTTTTTTTTAATTTTCATTACTAATTTGTCTTGTCCTTTTAGTATTTTGATAATGTTTCCTTAACATTTATATGAGACATGTGTAAATTGGTATTGTTACTTTTATTTTTACTGTTATTATGACAAGCACATTATAGAATATGACATAGTACACTTATAGGCACTTTAAAAAATCCAGAAACATAAATATTGCACATGCATGATAAGAAAGGAAAGTATTGTCGTATCCATAAAAAGACAGCACATCATTTGAATAACTATATTAGGAAAAATTCTAATCAATTCACTGCCTGGTGAATACTTTCTCTATAAAGCCAATATAACTGGATGCAGTTAACCTTGTGGAAGAAAGATGAACAACTTTGGGAGACAAGTGGAAGAGCCACAGACTACATCACAGTCAAACAAATGGCAGCTGAGCCTGCAGAAGGAGCAGGGAATATAGCAAATGTTTCAGTAGGGACCCTGCATATTTTTTTGAGCTGTAAAAGTGAGGCAGGAGAAAGCAAGATTCTGTTAATGAACCTCACAGTGAAGTTCATGACTAGAGAATGGGGAAGTCCAAGTTTCCATCAGAAATCAGTGAAGAGTATATGATACAATTCTGGTTTTATTTGAGAATATTTATTGTGTTCATAAGCAGTAGCAACACAGAAACTCTTGTGGCTTTTGTCCATGCACTCTCCCCAAATGCATCTATTCACAACAATCACCTGATTGTTACATATATTAAAAAAAGAAAAAAGGATGGCAATGGGAAGCCCAAATACTGATTGGAGTAACTTTTATTTCCTCCAAAAGAGATTAGGGAAGGGACTCAATCCCTTGGTATGAGAGAGAACTTTTACTCATTCTGGCTGTGTATTAAATAGAACAGCAGGTCACATTCCAAGTATGGTAGAAATGATGCAATGTGATACATTCCTTAATCCATAATGTTCTAGCGTATTACAATTGTATGCTTCAAGACATGCTGGATCAATGTAATATTTAGTAATTTGGGAAGCTTTTGAATCCCTTAAACTCTTTTTAAATTTTGTTTCTGCCTAACTGTCTATCACTATAGATGGGTCTGGTGCTTTACAAAATGAAAGGAGTTTGCAATGTAACATATTATTCAGGGAGAACAACAGATAAAAGAAAGTAATGGGAGGCAGGGGTAAACAGAGAAGCAATCGGTTGTTGTTTGTGATGTGTGCACACCAGCTTAATTACAGTAGAACAGCTTCCTTACCTTGGACTATTGCCACACCACCATCTGTTTTATTTGTAAAGCATTCCCATAGCACTTTAAAGCTAACCCAAGTTTCCTCCACTTTATCTTTACCATCTGCAGATCCAAGGCACATTCTACAGTGTGTTGCCCATATGCTTGCAAGTCTTGAGCTCACAAAGGACACCATCAGCTGATCACTGACACATCAGCTGAACCTAGTAGGAAGTGAATTAGTTTTTGAGCTCCTATTTGTACATATTCAGCCAAGAGTCCATATTTGGGTGATTTGCCCAGAGATGCTATCCGTAGATTGAAGTCATTTTTAAAATCTGACGGGGGGGACGGGGACAAAGTCCAGTTGCCTTTTTAAAAAGCACCTTTGAGACAACCATTACCTGGATGACTGAGAGTCTCCACAGACATTGTACTAGAAATATGTTTCATACACCACCAAGGTAAAGGGGATATTTAACCTTTTGCAAAAATGGCAAGAAAACAAATAATTTGACATTTTGCAGAATGTCTCCGTTGACATGTTGTAGTACCTACATCTTGATGTATGCTAGAACTTTTAGTGCTATATAAGCTGGGCTGAAATTATAGTTTTCCCAATATATCTGAAAAACATCTAATGAAAAAAAGACTATAGTTGAAAATTGAGAAATTGGATGGAAATTTGTGTAGAGTTTGGTAAAGAGATTTTGAACCTTAATACTTCTATTAAAAGTAATCATTAGCTGTAGATTTTCGGTTGCAAATAAGGGAGAATGGATTTTATTATGTAAAGTTCAGGTCTATGAATAGATTCTTTGACAGTCAATAATAGCTATTGCTAGGATGAAGACATCCTAAAGAGATGAAGATAACCTTATTCTTTATCCAGAGACTGGCTATCTTGATATTAGTGTTCTGAGAGCTGAGAATTATAATTGAAAATAAGACTGCACAGTCATGCCTATAGACCAGAAGGATTAAATTCTATTAATAAAACTGAAAGGGAGATAAAGCTTCTTTTTCTGTCTGCTTTCATTTTAATTTTTACCTTGAATTTCCCATAGGCTTTCAAGGAAGTTGATATAAGCATACTAGTAATAAAAAAAAGGGGATATGGACTTAGAGTGATATATAACAGTTTATGTATCAGTGCAATTCCATTATTTCTTACTGGCAGAGCTTCCTTGGGTTATAGGCAGAGGCATTTCTATTCCTTATCCCCAAGATCTTGTGATGCTGGCCAAGATCTAGGATATTTCTCATATACACATAAGAGGTGACTTTTGTACAATGCATTTTCTTCCCAAGCATTAAAAAAATGCATATGTGAATACTTATTTGAGTACTGTAGTCGTGTGCACTGCAAATGAACTTACTCTAATCGATACACCACTAACAAGATATCAACTCACGCAGTTTATAATAGGAAGATCTCTGAGTTTGTTTACACCAGTAAGGTCCTCCAGGAGCAAAAATAGAAAATAGAAAAATGATATCAGAGAACATCATATTTTAACTTTGAGAATATCTATGAATGATCAGATCCTTCTGGAACTCATCTGCTAAAATAGCAAATTCAACATTTGGAGTAACCTAATTCCTTTTTCTAGGAGATATTGTAGATATAGACATTCAGTAGATACATAGAAGATATAGATAATAGGTTGATAGAGAGGTATAGAGATATATAAAGCTGGATAGCTAGAGAGAGGGGGTAAGGATAGACAGACAGACAGACAGACAGACAGACAGACAGATAGATAGAGATAGAAGATAGACAGACAGACAGACAGACATATGATATAGATAATAGATTGATAGACCCACCTCATCCCACTTATGACCATGTTGTTGTATCTTTACAATTTATATTATTATTTGTTTTCCTAGTATGATGTGATTGCTTATTAGTATCCTACGACTATCATTAAGTGTCTCATCTCATGATTCTTGCTGAATGTACCCTGTTATTATAATTTTCCTTTATGTACACTGAGAGCATACTGTATGCACCAAAGACAAATTCCTTGTGCATCCAATCACACTTGGCCAATAAAGAACTCTATTCTATACGACCCGGCCATTTTGAACAACCTCCCTCCAGTCTCCAACCTCCCCTTTTTAGGGAAGGTTGTTGAGAAGGTGGTGGCGCTCCATTTCCTTCATACCCTGAATGAAGCTGCTTATCTGGATCCCTTGCAGTCTGGGTTCAGGCCTGGATACAGCACCGAGACGGCTTTGATCACACTAGTAGATGATCTCTAGTGGGCCCAGGATGGGGGGTCTCCTTCCATCCTCGTACTTCTTGACCTCTCAGTGGCGTTCGATACCATCGATCATGGTATCC
>JANHGC010008250.1:107355-120234 GCA_027560395.1 Boaedon fuliginosus
GGGGGGGGGGGGGGGGCCAATGACTCAGAAATTCATAAACTACGGTACTCTGTTCTAAGCTATTTTCCAGTTTTGTTTCAAAGCTCACTCCCATTAGCACAGGTGCTCACTGGTATTTTTATGAGAAATGGATGGCTTCAACTAGAATGAAAACCTAACTTCACCAAAGATTGGCATCAATTCTAGAACATGCTCTTGGCTGGGCATAGCTGTAAAAAGACAGAGTGTAGAAGCCCACATGACTCTCAAAATTACCATAAAGCCATTACATATAAAGTTCTACAATGTCTACCACTTTGAAAATGCATCAGAAAGGAAGAATGCCAATATCTAATGGATGATATTTTTAAATAATTTTAAAAAAGAGTGCATACCTGGTTTGCCATCTAAATCATCTACATTATAAACTATCTATTTAGCCAGTTTTACCATGTTTTTTTAATCAACTGATTTTCAAAAATGATCATATTTCTTAATTTCATTTTATATACTCTCAGCTCACAAGAAAGGGAATTCAGAGCTGTTTTAGACATTATATTAAATAATGTATCTAATTAAAGAATGGAAACAAGGAAAGCAAATTGGTGAACATAATAGTTAACAAATACATGTTAAGAAACTGACTTGAAGGATTCTTGCTGAAAATATAGTGAGGACTAAATATAAATATGCTGTCAAATGGCTTAAACCTATCATCACTGAATTATTTCATTTATTCTGACTTTTTAATCTGTTTTGTCTTATTGTTAAAATTAAGATGGTGAACATACCTAATTTCTAATTTCCAGCTCCTATTTCCCCCCATGGCAACAACTAATAAGGTATGTTGAGCTAAGAGACTCAGCCAGCTTTCATGCCTAAGGGGGGTCTGGAACTCAAGTCTCCTGGTAAGCACCTTAACACCACACCAAACTGGCTCTCAATATCCATCTCAGTATCAATATTTAAATTAGTGATACTTAAAAGAGTTGCAAATTACATCAATGTTACATTATCAACAAATGCAACTGTACTTTATATAGGTGTTATATTACAAGGTTCTATACTAGAGGTCACTGAGGGAAATTCTACTTTGGGGAGCAAATTTCTATGCTTGCAAATGCCAGTTGAGAAGAAAAATAATATTCAAGAGGGAATGTTGATTATAGAAATCAGGCAGTGAAGTATGGTTTGAGAATGGTGGTTTTGCCATCCATCCTGTGTATCTTTTTCATACAATTCTCTAAAGTTGTAATCTATGTATTACATCATTAATTCTTTCACGTTTCTCAGACTTACTTCAAATAATAATTCCTAGATTAGAAATGCTAGCTCCAAATGCTTACAGAGAAAGCCGCTTGCTGGTAGCATCAATGCAAATGAAAAATTCTGGGATTCTGAATTATTTTCTATAGACTCTCCTTATATTATTAGACCTCAACTTATGACTGCAATGGAGTTGTTAAGTGAATTGTGTCCAATTTAATGACCTTTCTGCCACAGTTAAGCAAATCACTGCAGTTGTTAAAGTGAATCATGTAATTAAGTGAATCTGTCTTCCCCATTTACTTTGTTTGTCGGAATCCAGCTGAGAAGGTTACAGATGGTAATCACAGGACCCTAGCACAGTGCAACAGTCATAAATACATGCCAGTTATCAACTGTTCTCATGATCTCATGATACTGCAATGCCATAAAGGTCATAACTGTGAAAAACAATATGTCACTTTTTTCAGTGCCACTATAACTTCAAACAGTCACTAAACAAGGACAACCTGTAGTGGCTTTGGTTTGTTTCAGTTATCTTACTGCAGATTAGGTCTGCAAATTCAAACACTGATCTGAACGGCAACGGCCGTTCAGCAACAGCAGTCCAATTTGCTTCTCCAAAGCAAACAGCATTCCCTGTTTGCCTTGACAAAGCAATTTGTGTGACCTGACATCATTACAGGCTTATGCTGAAGGAGAAATCTCCTGTAAGCCTTTTTCTACAGGGTTGGGTGAGAAGTTTTCAAACCAAGCAACTTTGGGATTGCCCGCAGTCTTCCTAACATTACCCTACCTAGAAGATCTCCAGCACATATCTTCAGTGATGCACACTGAATACTTTGGCCAGTGTGGCAGAATTATCTTCTTAAATGCATTGCCTGAAGGGCTTCCTGGATGGGCATGAAAAAGGCTCTTCACATAAGGTTTTTCTCAACGGGGCTCCCCAAAGGATTTTGGCCCCATTTCATTATTGGTCAGCTTCCAATGGAAAAGGCCAGAGGCATGAAGGGATGCATCCTTTCATACCACTGAACTTGCAATTGATGAGTAGCTGTGAGAATCCAGGAACACAACTCTGAAGCTTTCTCATCTGCTGACAAAGATCGGAAAAATGCCAACAATGCAAAAGGATGTATGCTCCTGGACTTTCTTAAACATATATCAGCTTTCAAACAGTTGGGAAAACCCAGGAACAAACAATAAACTTGTCCATATTCTTCCCTCTCATTCACTGGCAGTGATTAGGAGAAGGCAAGTGATGCAAAAGGCAAGATATCTCATGAGATGGGCAACTGTATAAATTTGATTAATAAATAATTACATAAATAAAAGGATGCACACGATTAGACTCTCTTCATAGCTTATTAGGAGAAAAGCTTTTATGGTGCCATTGGCCAATCTCAACATGGCCAAATAGCTCTAACAACTAACGCAAAGAGATTCCAGCTGAAGGGGACTCAACACATGCTGTAGTGATTGATTCAGCTGCTCAGTGTATCACCTTTGAATTCCCCAGAACTCACAGTACAACTGCCTATCTGAGGAGGCCCCTTAGGTGGTGCTATAGGAAAAGGATCCTCTCATCCTTCTTCCAGAGTACAAGCTCTAAAACATGGGAGTGCTCTGAAGTTTACACAGTTAGTTTCATCTTAGAAGAGTTACTTCTTATACAGACAATGAAAAACAACACAATAGCAAAACTGATATTGCCAAAATGGATGAAAATCAGGTTTCCCATACAAAGAGGGGACCAAATAGTCCATTACATAGGAACAGAACAAAATATGATTTCACAAGTTAAATATTGTTTCTCTATATAAGGCTTAAAGCTGTCATTAAAATTCTTGGAATATGATTTAACCTTAGTTCAGTACAGAATTATTTATCAAGATCTCATGGTTTCTTGTGAGCTTGCCTAACAGATTACAATTCTGCCTGTTGAATAAACTCTCCAGTGAGGGAATCATTGTTGCTTTGCTCAAAACTTCACTGGGATGTTTCATTCAAATTTTTATTGGAAAGAAATGAAGCTTCTTATAGTCCTACAGCAGGTACCTTTATGAATCACAGTCTTGAAGAGACCGATATGGATTTCCAGATATGAAACTACCTGTCTGGAAGCCCTTCCAATAGCAGCATTTATTGTGACCAAATGGTAATAAAGATTAATAAAATATACATGTTTTTAGAAATATAAAAGCTTCAAACAATGAAATACTTAGAACTATCTGATGATGATAATAATTTATACCTATGTAACTATTTTTGTAAAAAAAATTCTGAAATATCCAATTCTACATCCATTTACGATTTGGTAAAAAAATATTATTTCCTGTTATAATATCTGGATACACTGCTAGAACAATGAATAAGCTTTCTTTTATTAACATTCCTCTCCCTTACCTCCAATGGTTGCAGATTTATTCAAATCTCCCATATAAGGAAAACATAATACCCCGTTTCCCTGAAAATATGACCTCTCCTGAAAGTAAGACCAAGCTTGATTTTTACCTGTGTGCCCAATGTACGTGTGCCCCTAACTAATAGGTTAGTCAGTGGATAACATCCCCCCAAAATAAGACCTGGTACCTTTTTTGGTGGCAAAAAAAATATAAGACAGGGTCCTATTTTGGGGGAAACACGGTAAATCTACATAATAGAAGTAACAGAAATTGAACACACAGAGATAAACAGAAAATCAAATAAACTATGTAGTTTAATAGGAAATTTGACAGCTAAGAGCAATACAGAAAAGGATAATTGAATCCAGAAGTCAAAGAAGTAAATAAGATTTATATCCAACTAAAAGCTACACCTACACTTGCAAAGCAGTTTTTATTAATTATGCCATAAATATTGTGAAATTGAATTGTTAAGGCAGATTGTACAATACTTCAATCAATTAATGCAAAGCTACTGTGACTTTTGCTAAACCTCAGTAATAATATTTTACTCGGAATGCTGTCTGATATTCTGCAATCATTCGTTTCTTCAACATGCACAACTTTCCTGTAGCAAGAAAGTTACTAGAAAGTCTCCATAAAGCATTTGGCTGCCTTTGTTCTTCATCTAAAGGAAACTAAATAATTATCTCTTTGCTTTTAGACATGTTAAGATGTTACACTTTTAAAATGACAATTATTTGTCAGAGAATATAACGTACGGTAAGTCTGAACACATTCAGAGACTTATCCTACGGTATTTATTATTCGCAAAGAATGTATACTTTTACAATTAATTCTTAACAATGTTCACTATGATTTTTGTAACTCTTCCTGCCACAACCTTTTAAAATGGATCCAAATTTACTATTGCTATAGGCCAGAAATATAAATCTACACACTCTGTAAAATCAAATAATACTGTTAAAATATTTATTTTAAACAGACTGTAAATCAAAAACAGAATAATCTGCAACTATTACTTTAATCCCATCAAATTAAAATCTGATTTACAAGTGGAGACAAAGAGATGTTACAATAATTCCAAATATTTGATTTCAAGTACTATATTTCTGAAAAATTCTGATTCTTGAAATCACATTCTTCTATGAGTAAGAAAATGGAGGTGGGGGAAGCTTACCTGCATGAAGCACGTACACCCATTGATGAAGGTACCTCTGAAGATGAATCAACAATTTTCAAAAGAGCCATATAACCCAAATAAAATACTACTCCTTCTAATGGGATGCATAAATTGTGAATAGGGTGCTGGCCGTCCCTGAATACAGCAAAGCTTTGTGCAGAAGGAAGAAAAAGCAGACTATGCCTCCACCACCTAGCTGCAGATGTACAACACTGCATTGCAGGTAAATGGCTTGCAACATCACTGGGGAGGGCTGATTTCAGATTTGCTTCCTGCAAAATTTAGCTACCCTTTTGGAATGACAGAATATTTATTATATTCCTCTAATGCTTTCTATTTTCAACAGTTTTTCCCCCCAGATAACCATTTTGTTGTCTGGCTTTTATAAAAAAATAAAAGAAAGCTTTTAGTTTTCTCGTGAATAATTTATTTCCTTCAAAACTTCTACCAAATCCACAGGAGATAATTCTGATTACAAGGGAGTTGGGATTACAATATCAGGGAGGGACAGACACTTTAAAAAGCCTAGTAAATGCTTTGTTTTTCTTGCAATTATTCTCGCTTTGCCTAGAATAGAAGATTTTTTTTTCTGGAATGTCACTCAATTTATGTAAACTAAATATAATTTATGTAAACTTGGAAACTTATATTGAAAAATTAATAAGATCAATAGAAAGTAAAATCAGTCCTGACCACATAAAATGTTTATAGCACATTACTTCAGTGGCATCCCAAATCACATGCAAGTCCCAAAACAGATCTGCTAGCAAAGAATTACAGTATACTTTGCAAGGCACCTGAATAATTTTTTTATTGCTCCTGAATTTAAACAGTATTAATTTTAATATTAACTAAATAAATACTAATCAATAGATTAATTATTTAAAGATGAAGATTAATTACAAGAACAATTAAGCAGTGGAACAGCTTGCCTCCAGATATGGATACACCATCACAGGATGTTTTCAAGAAGAGATTGGACAATCATTTGTCTGGAATGGTATAGGATCTCCTGTTCAAGTAGGGGCTGGACTGGAGGACCTTCAAGGTCCCTGCAACTTGTTATTCTATAAGTGCCAGAAATTGAAATATCTACAAATACTTACCACTAATTCCTGGATTACTCCAGTAGACATGAATTTAGGTATATAAATGCTTAATAAGTACCAAATCAAAATATATCAACAAATACTCTTGAATACACACTCTAACTATACTAGAGAACACAACTGGAATCTGCTCAAACTACTTAGTTGAGCTACACCTTTCGCCGTAGTTTCTCTGGCTTTCGCGGCTGTTTGACATCCACTGCTCAGCTGTCTCCCGCTGCTTTCTATCTCAGCCTGTCAAACGTCGTCTCGATCGCTGCTCACTCCTCCATTCGCGCACAATACACAACGCCAAATCTTCACTTGCCTTGGCTCCGTGGCTTCTGCCACCCGCTATGCAGCCCTTTTACCAGTGTCTCCCGGGGTTTTCGCTGTTCTCTTTGGAGGAATCTCGGCACCCTTATCTTTCGCTTCCTCTCTGGTGCTGACTCACGGCTTCGGGTCGGCCATTACCGGCCGTCTTCTTACTTCGCTTGTTTCCCTGTCGGGTCTCCTTCGCCACCTTGTGGGGATTGCACCCCCCACACCTCGCGCCGGCTTCCTCACTCTCTCACCTATCCCCTCCGGGGATCGCGAGTGCCTATTTCAGGCGCCAAACAAAGTAAAACGTTCCAGAAACGAGAACACTTTCCCTTTCTGCTCCGTTCGCCGATACGTCACATCCAGGAACTAGCTACCATCCTCCACAAATAATCTGTTAATCTTTCTACTCCTTTCCAGTCCACAACTTACAGCCATTCATTTAGCAATGTTTCAAAGTTATGATGGAACTGAAAAATGACTTCCTGGCAACTGTTTATGGAGATTCTCAGTCATCAAGGTCATGGTTGTCTGACGGGTGCTTTTTCAAACTGGATTTTCTTGTTTTTCTTTGAAGACATTTCGCTTCTGATCCAGAAGCTTCTTTATCTCTAACTGAATGGTCGTCTGATCCTTCCATTCCCCTTCATCCAGTAAGAGATGAAGAAGCTTCTTGGATTAGAAGTGAAATGTCTTCAAAGAAAAACAAGAAAGTCCAGTTGCTTCCTGAAAAAGCACCTTTGGGACTCCTGGCAACTGGCTCAAATTTATGACAGTTGCCAATCTCAGGGTCACATGATTGCCATTTGTGACCTTCCCAGCCAGCTTCCAACAAGCAAAGTCACTGGGAAGCCATCAGGGAAGGCCACAAGTCATGGTCACCTGAAGTTTCCCTTAGGAACTATGGTGATTTGCTTAATGACTAGAGCAAAAATGTTGGGTGATTACACAAACAATGCAAATTCAAATGTAATCGATAATTCCCATCAGTTAGGGTTAGGGTTAATATCAAGAGTTTACATGTGAGCCTTGTTTAATGACCACTGGGGTAATTTGAATTTGAGAGATGAGAATATTTTGTAATTTAATATTGATAATTAGAAGGCAATTTATAATATATACATGTAATCCTGTGTGTGTATATATATCTCATATATATATATATTTGCCATTTGCATCAAATGTGTGACCTTCTTTCCAAAAAATAAACTCTCCACAAGAATCTGATACCTGTTCTTATCAACTATTACCCATAGTACTACAATTTACTGATGATCATTTTGCTCAAATATGAGCATGGGCTAATTCCACAGAAAGTTAGTTATTTTTTCTTTCAGAAGTCAGATAAATAGCAAAAATATGCGTGGGCAGGAAGAACAATTCTGCGGTTTATTAGCATTTGAAAATGTAAAAATATTTTAAATATTTCCATCAGATTAATCATTTTACTACAAATTACCACGTGCATCCTAAAGGTGGATTAAATGTCTGAGAACTTTTGATATGTCCAAGTTGCATGATTCATCCTTCTGTTTAAATCCTTCTAAATCACAGAAACCTGGAGAAAGCATTAGTCAAATTCATCCCTGCTAGCCATTGCCTGGATTAGTTAAAGGGGTACAGGAGTATGACAGTGAAGAAAAAAGAACTATAAAAACAAATATAAAAAGTAACATTGCTGCATGTCCAACAAACACATTTACTGCTACAATTGAATTTCTTTCTGTGAAGAGTTCATTGACTAAAATATCATGCTGTTATTACTACATATTGCACTTACTTTTCATGTAGGCTGTCAAATGCAAAACTATATACTATTTGTGCATTGCAAGAATTTTTACTGTTACAATTCTGTAGTTTCAGAATGCCAAATGTCAGAATTATGTTTCATACACATGCAATTGGAAACAGCTTCAAACCAACAGCTGGAAAAATGCATTTTTACTTTTGTTGTTTTGGAACTGCAGTAAAGAGACCTCATTGCTGTTGCTTCTTTGCAGAGCTCATTTGAGAAGGTAAGTGTGCACAGTCCAGGGTATTTTATATTCTACATTAACATCATATGAGAATGTGTATGTGTGTATACATACACACATAATGTGTATATATAAACCTCAGAAAACACATACACACATAAATATATATACACACATATATACATACATGTATGTGTGTATGTGTACACATACACATTAATGGAACTTAGATGCAACAATCGTCCATATCTAGCTACCATTTCCCATGTCTGATGTATGATAACTGCACATGCCTAATGACTCATCCCAATTTCATGTACATATATAGATATATTGCTTTGATGGACATCTTTTCACCTTATCAGTGCAGTAAATTAAGGGTTTACTCTGTTCATAAGCTTCTAATGACTGCAGTTCTAAATGGCTTAGGGCTGAAGCACATTCAGGATTGTCTACTTCGAACAGTGCTAGCCTAACCAAGAAAAAAATGTAGTTTTCCATTTTCATGAAATCAGAAAAACGCAGGTCTTCTCTGTTAGAGAATTCATGATGTGGCATAAGAGGTTAGACTTGCACTAGCCCTAGTGGTTTTCTGGAAGCAAATTAAAAAGGAGTTCTTGTGAATGGTTTTTTTAAGTAATTAGGACAGAGCTTCAGGGGTTATTTATATATCATTCTGATAGCCAATTAATGACACATTTTAATGGTTGCATTTATTACAATATTATTTGGACCATGGAATTTTATTGTTTGTGGTCATCAAGTCACATAATAGTAACTTCCTTAAAAATAAAAATGCAGTAAGTAAATAAATTAGTGTGCAATAAGCTTACACACTTGCCAGTTTGTACATTATAGCCTTAAAATGTTCCACAGGGTATAAAATCATAGAGAGATAATTGAATTTATTTAAATGTAAATAAAGAGCTTCTCAGTATACAAACAATAATTTTCTCTTATTCAATAGTAAGTCTAACTGAAATCAATCAGTTTTAGAAGGTGGGAGCCGAAGTCAAGGTATAAACTACTGTTAAAACCACAGTTCCTGCTTTGCCCATGGGTATAAAATGAAGCTTTAGAATTAAACTGAACTAGAATTAAATTTAAGTTGCATCAAGTAAAGCCTTCAGTTAAACAATAAGCAAGAAGAAGACCGGGGTGGGGGGCGGGGGGTGGTACAAATCTAGAAGGAACTTTAGATATTTCAGATCTCCAGAGACAGTAGGTAAGGTTTTCCCATAAAGTTTTCCCTTAAATGGCTATTATGACCCAAATAATAACCATGAAAATTAAAGTACAGTAGCAGAATACCCAGGGCTGGCGAGAACATACAATGTAAGTCTGGCTCTTTTTTATATGTGATTCAAATATCCTAGTAGCATTTCTATGATTAATTCCATTAAACTTACTTTAGAAAAATCAGTAATGTATTAATAGACTTTAATACACACGCTGCCATAAGGACAGGATGGTAATACTGGGTTACACAGGAATGTTTAGTAGATCCCCTCCTCCCCCATTTTATTTCAGTTCAGAATATGCAACTTTCAACAATTACCTTCATTTAAAACCCAATGGGGAACACTTACTTTCTCTGGGCCTTTTCTTTCTTGGCTTTGGTCCGTTTTTTTCGGGCTTGCAATGCTAAAACTGAAAAGAGATGGGAAGAAGAATGATGAATAAAAATCGGGTACAGAAAGTTTAATTTTTAGCATCATCTATGGTTTACAAATCCTTAAACAAAAGCCCCATTTATGTTCGATTTCAATGATAAGATATATACCCCCGTCAGATCATTTTTTTCTTCCTTAAGAACGTAACCTCAGTGGAGACAAAGTATCCATACTCTCCACCTCGTACACACAAAGGGGAGAGGGAAGCGGGCGCTCAAGAAGTACATCACTGTCAACATACCTGAAAAATGCAACAGGCATCTATTATTAAGTATACTAAAAAGAGCCCAGAAACCAGATCATTTAGATCAGAGCAGCGGGTTGAATTCAAATTTAAGGAGGACCAAGAAGAGCAACCCTTTCCTGAGGCGAATTTAAGCAAAGGGGAAAGGAAAAAAAAACCGAGCAAAAAAAAAAAGCCCAACGCGCTCACCTTTCCGTTCCATGGCGGCCAGCGACGGCAGCCCCGCTGAGCTCCCGCGCGTGCGCTCTAAAGATGTTCCTTGCGCCTGCGCCGGGCGTGGGCGGGCCGGCCGGCGCGTGCGTACGGCCGGTATCTTCGCGCGCCGTTGTGCGCGCCACCAAATTTCTTCGGCGCCGCTGCTGTCACTTCCTTCCGAGCTGGGACTACTAAGGAAAGCCACGCCCCCCGGCTCTTCCAAGCGCGTACGGCACCGCCCCCTCCTCCTCCTCTGCATGGGAGGGCGAAGCCGCGCGTTAGGCTCATCGGCCGCCTCCCCCTGTCCCATGTGCGGAGCGCACGCGCTTCCCCCTCCGCAGCCCGCTGTTTTCCCTTTCGGTTTTCGCCGGATTTGGGAGGGGGTTAGAGAGCGGGGCAAGGGTTAAAAACTCGCCTGGCGTGCGTTAGCGAGGTGCCGTCGCTAGACAGAGAATTGTGACGTCTCCGCCGTCAATTCTGCTTGCGGGCGAAATTTCAAATCATAGGCACAGCCGACCTGAGTTGCAAAGGGGGCAAGAACGCCTTTCGGGGTCCCAATCCGAGCGACTGCTCCGGCCACTGGTTTCTGATGGGTCCTCCTCATCCATCAGCAGGTGGCGTGGCAGGTCGCAGCGTCTGAAACTGCTGCAGAATTGCGAGCCGTTTCGAGACGGCTGTTAGAGACCTTCCTGGATGTGTTTGGGGCTCGACTTTTAACGTGAGATTTAGGGGTTGTGTTACTTTCGCATTCTTGGAGAACTGTCTTTCCGCAGAGCGGCGTCTAATATCTGATAGGTCCTACACATTTTAAATGGATTTTTGGTACTTTATGGTTGTAGGTCGCCCACGGTCTCTTTGTGTGAGATGGGTGGCTAAGTACATTTAACAAATAAGTTCAAGGTAATATAATGTATAAACCGTGATTCAACTTACAGATCCTGTTCCTGGGGGTGGGGAGACGGAAACGAGCATTGCCTGTTAGTAAGTTGCCAAGAGTAGGAGGTGGGCAAACGAGCAAAACACCAGCTCGATTCTGCTGCCTATACGAGTAAATATATGGCATCAACTCTAGGTCAGTACAAGGAAACGAAGCAGTGCGCGCGCTTTTGATTTCTTGAGTAAGACAACACTGCTGTGGAGTAAAGCAATTTGGAAAATAAGGGGAAGTCCAGCAGCTTCAATAACTTAGGCTGGTTGAGGAAGTTTCTTGGATGAGAAGCGAAACGTCTTCAAAGAAAACCAGAAACCCCAGATGCCTCTGGAAAAAGCACCTTTGGGATAACCATGACCTGGATAGACATTTAGGGTGCTTAGGCAAAAACGAAGTGGGGAAAAAACCACTTTTCATTATAGGAATTCACGTTAATTTCTAAATCAAAGAGGCTGCCTTAGAAATGTCGCAATGAAGATCAATGAGTTGTTGATGCAATGAGTTCCCCTTGACCGGGGAAGAGAGGCGGGGTATAAATCTAATAAAATAAATAAGTAAAATAAAGATTGCGGCGCTTCTTCGTCTAAAGCTCCGAGCTGCAGCCTTTCCCATAGCAACGGGGAGGAAAAGTGAGACGATATAAAACCGGGCTCCCGCTGTCAAACTAATCGCCCCTCCCCCCAGGAAGGCAACTCCTACAATCGCCTCAAACTCCGCCTTCCTCTGTTTCTCTCCTTCTCTCCTTTATAGATCTCGCGAGACCATCCTAGCGGGCTGCGGTCATATAGGCCGCAAGACTCAGGTTCCATATTGGGGCATTGCCTCTAGCGATTCCGAGCCGCAGATCTCGCGATACCTCCGCGATCGATTGGTCGAGGATCTAGGAAGAGGCTCGGAGAAGTCAGACTGGCGCGCCTTCGTCTTTGCTTGGGTCCCCGCTCGACTCTTGAACCAGCTCGGGTCTCCTTAGACCTAGGTGGCCTTTCCCGTCAGGGATTGGGCAGCCCGGAGAAGTGAGCGCGTGCGGTGTCCCCCTCCCTCCCTGTTCCTGCAGCGGTCCTTCTCCTTTCCTTCCGAGGAGGGGCTGCAGCAGCGCAAGGCGCTCCGGGCGAGCGAGCCGCGGCCAAACAACCGAAGTTGCAGCTAGGCGCGGGCGACTTTCCCACCTCCTCCTTCCGCGCGGGAAACTCCCTTTCGCTGCAGGGGGAGGAGCCGAGGTCCCCGGTTCGAGGGTCTCACCCCTCCCGGCCCCGCTGGGTGGGGCGGACTTGGGGGTCGAGATGACCCAGGAGCGGCCCAAGTTCTACCGGCAAGAGCTGAACAAGACGATCTGGGAGGTGCCCGAGCGTTACCAGAACCTGTCGCCGGTGGGTTCCGGAGCTTACGGCTCCGTCTGGTGAGTTGCAATCATTCCAGTGGGGGGGGGGGAGGAGGAAACGTCGCCGTCTGCGCTGCATCCAAAGGGCGGAACGTGCATCTTTGCAGCGCTGCCCGGCATGCAGTTGTCCGCATACTCACCGAGGCCTGTCATCCCAGTGGAGATCCTATTCCTTGGCAGTTAGTTAAAAAAAAGCCTCCCGGGATGGTTGGTCTTAGCATGCTTTCACCCCCCCCCCCG
>JANHGC010008250.1:150153-172106 GCA_027560395.1 Boaedon fuliginosus
GTATTCTTAATATCCACTCCCATTTCTCTCCTTTCATCAATCGTAGCAATAGCTTCAGCACAATGATTTTGAACCACGGCTGAGCCTTCTTGTGTAAAAATATCCATTTTTTTAAAGCAATGTAGAATAGCTCAAGAGTATAGTTAGGTCCAGAAATATTTATTTATTTTATTTATTAGATTTATACCCCGCCTCTCTTCACCCCAAAGGGGGAACTCGAGGCGGCAAAATATATATATTTATGTCCAAAGTCCAAAATCTTTCTTACCCCACCAATGTAGAGAATCTTTCTAGTCCATATATGGGGGGGGGGGCGGATTTCACAGCGGCAAACTTCTCTCACTCAGCACGTTGCCTCCCTTCGCTTTCGCTGCTCTCCCATTCATTGCAATTTAACTCTTTTTTTTTCTTTTTTTCAATATCCATGAAATCTCGTCTTACCCAATCTGGCCACCGATTGGATCTTTTTCTTCTTCCTCCTGCTCTTGATTTCCCCAGGGTGTTCCATGCTAGGTTGACGCCATTTTAGGCTCCTTCCTGTCCGGTTCTGGGCTAGAGTTCATGGCAGGTGGGGAGGGGATATGCGTATCCCCTCCACCCTTCCCGCCATGCTCCTACGCTTGCCTTCACTCCAGGAGGGCAAGGGCCCTTCTGTGGGCCCCCTGAACCTGCAGTTCTGGGGCAAAACCGCAGAGCTCGTGTGTTTCGCTCCCAAGTGTCACCGGAAGTCACCACAGAAGTCCTAAAATTCAGATTTGATTATACCTACCATGTCTTTCATTATTATAAAAGTTTAATTGTAAAAATTAAACAGATACTTTGTCTCTGTTCACTTGCTACCTAAACAAGTCTGCTTCTTCTAACTTGATTTTTAACAATACCTTGTTCATTGTAGCTGTCCAAAGAAGAATCATCAGGTATTTTGAAAGACTAGTTAGCTATATTATATTCCACACTGGTTAGCTATATTATATTCCACATTCTGCATAATAAAGAGTTTTACTGTTATCAATAGAGAAATGTAAATATCTGTCCACTGTTTTTGTTGACAATCTTATGATGCCTATCTGTTCATTTATCTCTTTTGTCTTTTCTGAAATCTGATTATTCATTTGATATTTTTATTCATGTATAACTGTATTCTTCCGTATAAAAAATGAAGTAACATTTTGCTTGCACTTCATGCTTCTTTTGATGGTCTAATTTTTGCCTGGTTCATGCTTCTCATATTTCAAGCTTCAATACTATGCACCCGTATAAAATAAAAAACAACAACTTCTCTTTCTGTTCTGGTACCAACTGTGTGATTCCACCATTGATCTGACTATGCCCTGATAAAAATTTGACATTCTTTGCCAATAATTTAGCGGGAAGCCTTCTAAGAAATGGAGTAGTAGGCTAGCTATTTTAGCTATTTGGCACCTTGGTCTGTCTAAATGTTTCACCTATATCCATGTAGTTTTTAGGTCAACCATACAGAAGTGTTTTGTCATTGCCTTCTTCTAAGTGGTCAACTTCTATACCTCAGAATCAAAGTTGTCTTCATTGTAGTTGTAGATTACTCTTAGATTCTCTTTTAATCTGACTGCAAAGGTGAGCCTATCTGGAATTGTGCATCATTTCCAGAATGTAATTAAATCATCTAATCATGTCAAAGTTATAATTCTGTATAAGAATTTTCTTCTGTAGCTGATCACAAATGATTCTTTGGATTGGTTTCAAATTATACAATTTTGGTATTTTTGACTGCTTATACAAAATGTTCATCAGTTGCTGTCTTAACATATCTTCAAGTCTCTTAGAAAATACTGTATTGTACATAGGAAATGGAAAAAATAAGTTCAATGCAGTAAATAAAATAGTTTCAAGAACATGTAATACCTAATTTAGTTCATTTTTCAAATTATTTATCAAGTAATGTAAACCATTTAGCATTTATCGTAGAGGAAGCAAGATATTTAGAACAATTGGGGTTTTTTGGAACTACACATACAGTATTTTACTGATAAGAATTAATGCTTTGTATCTCTATGGTCAGAATAATTGTATTTATTAAATTTATATAGATTTAATAAGTAAGGATAATTTTATTTAGTAGTGCACATCACAAGTTTTTTAAGATAGGTTGCTTGAAATTCAAGAAGCTGAAATTCTTCCTGTTTCAAATAATTATGTATTGTATTGACATTTTTCTTATTGATTTTGGATGATATATTAATACAAATAATTCACTAGTTTGGGATAAACTGAGGGAGATAATCGAATTAGTGAGCTATAAGAAAAAAAATTTCTATATTAAAACCAGTCTCAAAAATGCTACTTAACCTAGGCTTTAGAAGTTACAATGAGTAGCACCCTTGCATGCCAGTTTTTGTATCTGACACTGAACCTTCATTTTGCTAATGACTTTGAGCTAAGTACATCTAACTTAAAACCATTTCAGTCCTCAGTATATAAATTAGTATTACCGGTATATTGCAAAAGTGCATTGCATTAGGAAATGGTTTGAATGAGATGGAGAAAGCCTAAATTAACTTCGAAATAATTTGATCGCTAATACAAATGCTTTATTGACCTCTATTAGTGATAGGTTGATCTTAGAACTTCAATTATACTCTTGTCATATTTTTAATCCTTTAGACAAAAACCTAATTATGCCAGCAGTACAATTTTATACTATCTATAAGACATGATTCTCAAAATTCTGAAGAAGGCCTGTATTCTACATTACCACTATTGTATTCAGAACTATGGGCTATTTTCATGAACAGGAAAATAACAGCTTATGGAAGAAAAGTCACAGTATTGAGAATTTCATGAAATTGTGTTGCTCTGATGAGTGGCCACCTCCAGAAGTTAATTACTTCCAGTGTTCCATATTATTTAGATATATTTGACTATAGAATTTCTAGGAGGTATTTGGGATATGTATTTATACATAAGAGTTATGCTAATTTTGCTTATAACTATTTGGTTGAACTTTTCCCCTTTTATTTTATTGGGCTGCTGCTTCTTCATTTTATTTATCCCAGAATTTTCCTTTATGGTCCGTTGTTAGATATTGATCAGTTGAAGCTCATTTTGAGACTCGTTGGAACCCCAGGCCCTGAGCTTTTGAAGAAAATCTCTTCAGAGTCTGTGAGTTTAAAATTTGATTGTAATGACTCCCTTATGTGGACTTCTTTTCTTTTCTTTGCTCTGCTGTCATGAAGATTGTCTCTATATTTTTTGATGTTTGGCTTTTTTTCTTTTTTATTTCTATAGGCATCTTGATGTTTCACTGGTCTTCCTCTGTATTGTTTTTCAGTTAACTAGTTCCTCATATTATTCATTTTTTGTTTTTCTGTAGGCTATATTAGGCTTAGCTAAACATTAAATATATTTTATTATATGCTATTAGTATAGACATTTTCACACATGCTATTGAAAAACTATGTGCAATAGTGCACGTGCAAACTCTGAAATGGATGTCCTTTTCCCTTCTCCTATTTCCATGCATGCCCTACATTTGTTCAGGAAAATCTAACTCTCCAGCTAGGAAGAATCTATTTTTCGTTCCTTCAATCAAAATTTGTACCAGTAAGCCATTGGAATAGATAACACAGTGTGCCCTCTCTATTAAATGGATTGTGCATTTCTTAGAGGTTGGTCTTTATAACTTGAATTTGTATTATCACAGACTTAACAATCCATGAAATGAAATATTCGAATTGCAGTTATTGCTTGTTTCAAACCAACCTTCATACATCAAACTTGAGTGTTCTTTATGCATGCAAGAATTCCTAGTCGGCAAGACCTTTGCTGAGAAATCTGAATGTTACCTCATGTAATGGTGCTTCAGTTTGCATAATCCATTTAAAGTTCAAACCAGGGAGTCATAAAATTGCGGTCTAATTATTCTAGTCATTTTTGTAAGCAGAATTAAAGTACATTTACAGCATAGTAGCTAACACATTTTGCCTTTCCATATGAGAAGATTTTTAATATAATTTCAGTATAAATTTTAATATAATTTCATCATCAATGAAATTAAAAGAAACTGTAGGGATGGTTGAAAAATGCTTAATTTATTTGTTCCAGGAAGATTTGATAAAAGAGGAATGTATATATAATGTGGATGTATAAAACAATTCCTTTAAAAAAATTCTGAATGAATGTAAAGAAATACTGTAGATTATAAAAGGAATCATGCTCAAGAACTTCAAGGGAAGAACTTCAAGGGAAATGAGCGGTTGAGAAATATGAAACATATATAAGTAAATAAACTTACTATTTAAACAGGTGAAAACATGACAGTTTGAAGAAAACTATCTAGTCAAAATTCTAATTCTGGAGAGATTTAGAAGAACCGGCTTATTGAGAAAAGGGAAAATAGCTGTCCTCTGAAAAGCATGTGCATCCGTTTGGTAAAAGCATGAAAACTAATTTTCCCTGTATGTTGTATAATAAAAAATACTTGTCTTTGTGCTTGACAGCTTGGAAATCAGGGTCTACGTTTCAGGTAACAGGGTTTTTTCCCCCTTACAGCTTCATTGATTGCAACTGTCACATCAACTCCTTTATGCATGCTGAGTTTTGCTCTGCTACTAGTTGCCAGCTCAAGATCTCAGGAAAGAGCATGCTGGATAGTGCAAAATGTTGTTAAAAGATAAACAGCATCTTGTTATCTGAAAAAGCTTTCAAACAAATAATTGAGATAAAGATTTTGGCTAGCCTTGTCATTGGTTTGAATAACTAATGTGACATATAGATCTGATAAATGTAATATTAACATACACAAGGTATAAGACTTATTAGGGATTTATTTTTCTGAGGAAAAATTGAAGATCAAGGTGTTCACAGAACAATTACAAATTCTGGCCCTCTAACCTGGAATCTGTATTTCAGAGATAGGGAAGCCAGGTTTTTTTTTCCTGTAGCCCAGCTGATCCTTGAGAATAGGTCTTGCTGTTCTTGTCAGTATTAGTAATATCTTAAAACAATTTCATGGTATTTTCCTAAGCCTGGTTAGGACAAAGGATATTTTTTCCGCTTTTCATGCTCACTTTTTATATGACTAGCAATATGAGATCTTGATTGTTAATTATCAGTTGCCTTAACTTGCCTTATTTGTTAGTATGGAAATTGGCAATACCAAGGCCTTATTCTTTGGTTAAAATTTTCCCCAGAATTGTTCAGTTATACTAGTAGTCCAAAGGAAGAGAAAATAGAGTCCCTACACTTTCCAATGTGTGCTTCAAATCCCTTTCTAATTAATCTCATCATATGCAGCCTCTTGTTTATACTTGTCTTATCTGGGAGAAAACATTGCCCATCTTTTCCCATGTGACTTTTACTTTGATAACAAAAATTCAGCAATGAGTGAGTAATTAATCTGACGTCTCCTTGCAGATAAAGATATGCATCTGCCATAAAAGTTAAGAAATTGAGCTTCTGCCTACAGGCAAAATATTTATTAGCTGTCTAAAGTAATGATGTTCTTTAAACAAAAATATGATAATAGTGTATTTTCTTAGAGAAAGTAATATTAGATTTTCAAAAGGACTGTAGATTGTAATACCATTCTGAAGTTGAAAAATTTGGTATACCTTAGTGTAGTTTGGTATTTAAAATATCATGAATTGGTTAAAATCTCTTTTCTTCCTTCCCTATACAGGCAAATTGTGATTTAGAATGAAATTGTCATACATGGAATTAAATAGACTAATGTGTGCTTTTTTTTTTGCTAGTCACTTGTGCACAATTGGCTTCAGTTGATACTAAATCAGATTTCTTTTATTTACTGACAAACTAGTATTTTTGTGCCTTCTAATATTGCATGTTTGCTTTGAAAGTTTATATCTATAGGAAAGATTCTTAGATGGTGTACCCTCAAGCCATTCTATTATGTAGCAAAAGAGTGAAAGCTAATTTGCGCATTGACACTGTTGTTGAAATAGTAACAAAGCCCTTGACAAGGCATTTTAAGATATTAACCAGCTTCAGCAAATCATGCGTCTGACGGGGACACCCCCTGCATATCTCATTAACAGGATGCCCAGCCATGAGGTGAGATCTTAGGAGCATGTGCACATTGGTCTGCAATTTTAAAAAATTGATTATTTTACTCACTTTAATATTTTTAACTTTCCAAGGGCACCCAAATTTAAACAATCATAAAGCTATTTAAAACAATCTACTCCTAATCTAAAAGTACTTACTGACCTGAGGATCTGGTTCATCCACTTCTCTCCATGTAACTCCAGCATTTGGTGTTCCAGTAGTAGGTACAATTGAAACAAAATTATCTTTACAATGTAGTTAAAGGATAATACATAGGGAACTGTGTATATTTTTAAAAGAAACAATACATTAGGTGTAGACAATGGTAAAGATGTTTTTGATACCCACTAATGTGAGAATCATTAAGGCAGTTTTGAGGAAGCTCATATTAGTACAGTTAGTTCTTAAGGTGAAATCTTGTCCCACTCCCTTAAAGTTTTAGTACTAGAAAACCAATAACAGATCTGTACAAATTGTAAAATATTAGAGAAAGGTGCTGTGAACATGAATTTCCCAAGAACTCATAAAAGCTGTGCTTTATACCAACTGAAGTTTTCAAACGGTCTTCACTAGAAGCTTTACATGTAATCAGGTTACTGTAGTTCAGTGAAGATGTAACCAGAAGCAAAACTAAATTGATGAAAGTCACACATTTTTGTCTATTCTTCTTAGTACAATTGTACAACTCTCATTTAATTGGTACACCTGTCCCATGCAGATGTTACTCTGCTGTAATATGTTGCAATGAATCAATGTACCAACCATCTAAGATCATTCAGGTGCCATTGCTATGTCTAGCATATCACAGGTATTGCTTATGCAGTGCATAAGACCCAAATTCTAGCCTTTATTTATAGCATCACTATCATGTTGAGTATATAAATGAGAAGATAAAGGTAGATAGTAATTAAAAAACTAAAATCAGATGAAATCAAAGTAAAAAAAAACACGCCTACATAGAAACTTGCAATGATTAAGAAGCATACTGGTAGTTTAATAACATGTTTTATTTTCCTCCAGGCAAGAAATTACATACAGTCCTTGTCTTACATGCCGAAGATGAATTTTGAAAATGTATTTATTGGTGCAAATCCTCTAGGTAAGACTTAACAGTAGTTCCAGCACAGTGGAGAATATAAAATGCATGTAAACCAAGTTCGTGAACACTATTTTGGCCTGACAGATAAAGATAAAGGCTTTGAAGCATACATTTCATACATACATAGTGACGATGACTTTGGTTTTATTTGTATACAGTCATCAGGCTTATTCATAACACTAAATCTCTCCCACTTTGTTCCTTCTGCCAGGAGATAAGGTTAAGCAACCCAGATGTTCATTTTGTGGTTCCTTTAGCATCAAATATGAACCAATAATTGTTGGTTTGTTTTACTCATTTCATACTGATACTCAAAACTTCAATGTAATTTACTGAATGCTTGTCTTTCAGATGATGATACCAGAGAATTTTTGGATAAAATTCCTTCCTGAATAGAATTTTGAAATTTGCTAGTGCATTTTGTTCCATTTATTTTTGAATTTGGTTTCTAGTGTCATTGACCTGTTTTAATAATTTAAAAGTAGATTCTGCACCTTGCCATGAAACATGTTATAAGGGGAGGTTTTTCCAGCAAGTGCAACAAATGGTTTATTCCTCAAAACACAACTCTCCATTCAAATGACAACTCAGGAGTGTCAGGATCTTCTATGGATAGAAAGAGTCCATAGATAGGCAATTGTAGTACTAAATAATTTGGAGGAAACAAGAGGAGAATGAGACCAATATAGTAACTGAAAGCCCTAAACCCAACCTATACTTTCTGAAATATATTTATTTAACAAATGTCAAGTTTAGTAATTTTATTATGGCTGAGGCAACCAACCTGATTATGTGAATACATAATCAAGGTTGGCTGCCTCAGCCATAATAAAATTATGTGAATAAATAATCAAAACTTGGAAGAGCCCACAGGCAGTGTCCCTCTGTGAAATAAGCCCCCCTGAGTTTTTGGCATGTCCTGGGAAGGGGGGCAATTTTCATCTGCAAAGTTCTTATAGCTTATCAAGGTTTTGAACCACAGATAAGCAGATGGAAGATCCTGTGCATGAAGTTAGGCTTTGGGGAGCAGCTGATTTGTTGCTGCTATACCAGCTTACCTGCTACTCAATGAGATTGCTACATAAATTGCTTGACTTTGTTGCCAGTTAACCATGGAATCTCAAAGAAATTTCATCCTGCTCACATCCGATGTATTGTCTGGAGCAGCCCGGTAATTCATCAACTTCCTGGCTACCTCAGTGATGCTGTCAGCATTTTATCCCAGGTCCTGGAGTTGGTGCCCTAGCAAAACCAAGAGGCTAGCTATGTAAAGATTGTCTGGTTCCAGGGACTTTTCGTATGTACTTCTAAATGAGGCTGGAGTTACGTGAAAATTGAAGGTCTTCTTGAACTCTTCCTATACTTCCTGATCAAAGAGTCAGCAACAGCTGTTATTAGGAAGAAATTTGTACAGATTCATATTGTGCAATAATTGCACATGATCCTGAAACTGGAAGGCTTTTTTAATAGCCATTAAGCCATGATTACCTCATGTTTGGACTGCCAGAGTGCACTCTATATGAAGTTGCCCTTGAAGGCAATTCAGAAGGTTAGGTTGATTCAGAATGCACCATTATGAATAATTAAAGACATGCCATGGGATGCCCATGTAACACCTCTGCTTTGCAAGCTGCACTGGTTACAGGTTACCATTGGATTCCAATTCAAGGTCCTAGCTATCCTACAAAACCCTATACAGCGTAGGGTCTACTTGTTTGAGGAACCACCTGTCTTCCTTTCACCTTCCTGTCACCCGTGTGCACATCCTATAACAGTGGTGGCGAACCTTTTTTTTTGCCCCGCATGCTGGAAGTCTGGGTGCACTCGTGCGCGCATGCAGCCACATGTTCCTTCACCCCCCCACGCGTGTGCACACACTCGCGCAGCCCTCCCACCATCCCGCGCGCTCTCTTGCCCTTGTTCTGAAGCACAGCTAATCATTGGATCAGCTGTGTTTCGGCTTTGGAGACACGCGCGCATGTGCACAGCGTGGAGGGTGGTGTGCGCGCCTGCATGGGCAGCAGGGAGGGTGCAGGGCCCCCAGCCCCCCACGCACATGTGCACGCGTCTCCAGAGCCGGAACCCAGAGCAGCTGTGCTTCCAAAAAGGCTATGAGAGACCGCCATGGACTTCGGGTAGGTGGGCAGGCCCACTTAAACAACGGTGCGTGTGCCCGGAAGGAAGGCTGTGCGTGCCACTTCTGGCACGTGTGCGATAGGTTTGCCATCGCTGTCCTATAAGATCAGACAGAGTCAGCATATCCCAGGTCTTATCCATGATTAAACAATATGAACCAGGAAGCATGCTTTCTCTTTTGCAGCACCTGGGCTCTGAAACAGTATCCTCCCAGGGATTTGAATGACCCAAGCTCTACTGTATTCTACTGTAGTTTATGCAAACACTGAAGACCTAGGTCTTTTCCCAGGCTTTGGGCTAGGAGGGGATGTGGACCCTTTCTGAGAGAGAGTTTTATGCCTATTCCACTAGGACGACCATTTCCTTTTCTGTTGTCTGGTATTGTTTTGTTTTTAATCTTTTATGTCATCCAGAATCATTTTTTGTATGTGTCTGTCTATGTATATAAGTTTATGTTTTGTTGGAGATTGCTTCATCTTTTTGCATCTGTGAGCTGCTTTATCTACTAGGTGAGTGATAAATATGGGGAACAGCTGTCTCTGATTCTCACCTGGCCTTTTGTTAATTAAATGAATGTTTTTGTTTAAAAGACAAAAAAGAACTCAACACACTTCCTCCTCTTAAAGAAATAATTTAGATAAAAGTAATTTTTCTATCTTCATTTATTTCTTATGTTTTACTTCATATATATAATGAATGTCACTTAGTTTTCATTGATAGTTAAGTTAAGCGCATACTTTGCATTCAAGGTCAGAGTTGTGTTCTAAGATAGGTGGCCATTCAGATCTTTTAAATAAATATTCTGAACATTCTTCCTTTTAAATGGAGTGCTCTGCCTCCTATTAATATTTTCTGGATGCAAGGCAAAGTCGGTAGAAGAAAGCCTGGTGATCCAATATATCCCAAACTCTGCTTGCCAGTTGGTTCAAAGCTAGTTTGGTGCACTGTGGATAGTGTGCATCCATGAACTAACAAACTAGCAATCTTAGACTGTCAGAACTACTTTGTTGTAAAAAGCATTTCAGACTTCCTTGGCCATGTACGCCATACACATATGCACAAATAGAAGCCTCAGTACTTTTACCATTCACTTACGCCCAGAAACACAACCAAGGGTCCTGCTGAATTCAAGTTTTCCAACTCTTTTCTTAGAAGTACATTTTTCTTAGAATGTTGTTTTATAGATATTAATCTCATATTATTCTTCTTGCATACAAACTGCATGGCAACATATTGGCATTGGGAAATACTGATTTTCTTTAAGTTGAGTTGGGATTTTTTGTTTTCTTCCCTTGGCTTCTAAAGCTGTAGACTTACTGGAGAAGATGCTGGTGCTGGACACAGATAAACGGATCACTGCTGCTGAAGCTTTGGCCCACGGCTATTTTTCTCAGTATCATGACCCAGACGATGAGCCAGTGGCAGATCCTTATGATCAGTCCTTTGAAAGCAGAGAACTTGATATTGAGGAGTGGAAAAGTAAGTTTTCTGATAGACGGATGTGGTGAACCAAATATTGCTATTGCCATTCACCAACATTATTTTTGTAGTTCATGGGGGGGAAATTAAGATGTCAGGAAGTAATGAAATCCGGTTTGGCAAAATAGGAAGGTTGTGCAGAAACATGCCTTCTGAATAGAGAAACTCAGAAAAGTTAGTACAGTTGCATAAAATGAGTCAAAGCCATTAATATTAAAACTCTCATGATGATGCTCAGTGAAGGAATGGTTTAGTTTTTGCATTCTACCAAAAAGAAAAAATAAGTTTTTTATTTTGCATTCACTAAGAATTCAGTAATTGGAAGAGGCAGGTAAAGGAAAGTTATGGGAGAGAGAGAGACAGTTGTAAATAAAGAAAAGAAATGGTTGAAACAGACACAGAAGAAAGGGAAATAGTTCAAGGCAGATGGGAACAAGCACATTAGCTTTGTTTTTCTCCTCTGCCTGAAAATATAATGAGAGAAACAAGCTGTGGAAAGGAAGCAAATGGGCAGGAAGCTGAAGCTGAAGCTGAAGCTGAGGCAGGAGAGAGGGAGGAGCTGCTTCTGTCACTTAGAAACTTCCACTGTAGAGACTGAGTGACTGTAGTGGAGGGCTTCACTAATTATGGAGGCTCCATGCAAAATGAGGACCCAGGAGAATCCGAACCTTCTATGAATGGAGACTCTTAAATGGATAGAGAGGGGGCCTCAGTTGTTGTAGACACTTGCTGCATACTTGTGGGATCCTGAGCACACTGACTGAAAGTAAGAGCCATTGAATCAATGGGACATAATACAGAGCAAGTATACTTCTTGTGTATTTGCACTTCTTGTATACAAATGTGCTTGTAATCCAATTTAAGGGCCTCTCTGTCACCCAGTTTTCCAGAAGGGAGAGAAAAGCTATCTCAAGAAACTTTTCCCAATTTCTGTCCAGGTTGCTGGAATAAGCTAAATTTTGCGCACGCGCGCACATACACAAATAACAGTAGTCTACTCTATGTACATTTATCTGGAATAAGAGCTATTGTTCAATAGGACTAACTGTAAAGTAAGTATGGATAGTTGCTTATACTTGCCGAATGGAGATTTTTACAGTTTACAATTTTATAATTGTAAACAAAGTTACAATTTTATAATTGCCCAATATATTTACAGATAGCCTTCAACTTACAACCATTTCTTTAGTGACAATAGCACTGAAAAAAGTGACATGATTTTTTTTCATACTTAGGACTGCTGTAGCATCCCCATGGTCACATGTTTTTAATGACAGTTACTAACTTGACAACTACAGTGATTCACATAACAATTGCCGCAAGAAAGGCTATAAAATGGAGAAAAGCTCACAATAACTGTCTTGCTTGGCAACAGAAATTTTGGGGTCAATTGTAGTTATAAGTCAAAGACAATGTACACAAATTTGTATATCTCTATACAAATGGGTCAGAGCCATATATTTGTTGGGAGATTGTTTTTCCCCCTTATGAGTGTTTTCAGTGGGAGTTGACAACGCTATTGTGAAGATAGGGAAGTTAAGGTGTTCATTTCTAATTTTCTTTTGGGACAAATACAATACTTGTAATTCAGAAAGGTTTAAGACAGTTTGCACAAAGGTAGTTAGGATGTGGCTGAAGTATACTGTACATCCAATTCCTATGTGCATTTCTGTGCTTACATGTCCACACTGAATGTTTGAATTAGAACTTGGGAGACATCTTCTGCCATGAAAATTGGATTATATTTGCTGTTATCTAGTTTGCCATTTTCCTCTAAAGAATTTGGGTCTGATTTGTAATTCCACAAGTCTGCAAGATTAAAAAAAAATCTAGTAACATTCTGTCAGGAGAAAGGACTCTTTAATACATTTTCCAATGTGTTTTAGAAATACAGCTGTTCCAGATATTAGGGAGAGGCCAAGAAGGAGGGGAAGTCTTTTCAGGCATTGTTGGATATGGCCTTTATCAGCATCCTTTTCTAAAGAAAACTATGGTTATCCCACCAGATTGAAATAACTTTAGAGTCATTTCTTTTCATCATCTGGAGTATAAGAGTAGGAAGCAGTTATCTCTGAGCTACTGAAAGCCTTAACCCATATTTCTTTCTACACCAGGCCTGACCTATGATGAAGTGGTTAGCTTTGTGCCACCACCACTTGACCAGGAGGAAATGGAATCCTGAGAACCTGTTTCTCTTTGTCCCATATCACTGTGAGGGGAACATCTTTTTCATAGGAATTCTCCACATATTGTTCAAGTGCCTCTTGCCATGAAGATTCTCCTTGGGGGAGGATGTGTGCACGTGTGTATGTGTGTGTATGTGTGAGTATGTTGAATGAAAAGGAAGGAAAAGGAAGGTTCAGAGGGGAATATTTATACAGAACCTGTATAAAATTGCATGTTCTCTTGTATTTTTGTACACAGTTTGGGACATGTTTCTACAGACCTGTTTGATTGCTTTTTCGCCTTTACTGCTGATAATCAGCTTTCATTACTCTAGGTCTAGGCAGGTAGTATGCAGGGAAGCTGAGATTTCAGATGCTCAGTAGAAATTTGTTGCCATTAAATGGCTCTTCTACCAAGAAAAGACTTAGAAAATGGAAATTGAACTATTACTTGAACTGTGCTCCCTGCTTTCCAAGATGATGGGGTAGCGGATTTATTTCAATTACTTATTCCCACAAAGACTCCCCACTATTTTATAATAGCAGAAAAGTTGATTCCTGGATGTCTGGCTGTCTTTAATATGAAACAGGTGTTGTTGTTTTTAAAAAAAGTTTGTGCCTTAAACCAGTGTTTCTCAACTTTGGCAGCTTTAAGGAATATGGCTTCAACTCCGGGATATTTCCAGTCTACATTCTAGCTGGGAGATTCTGGGAGTTGAAGTCCATGCATTTTAAAGTATCTGAGGTGGAGAAGCACTGCCTTAAATGACTGAGAGTAAAACTAGGTCTAAGTCTCAACAATGGAATTTGGAGGTTGCGTTTTTTTGGGAGTGTAGGCCTCAAAATACCTAGGTATCCCTGCCTGACTACTGTAATCAAGACAGATATTCCAGCCATCTCTCATGAAGCAATTTGATCATTTCTCTTCCTTACTTCTCTGCCCACCTCTGAGATGTCTCACCTCTGCTATGCTACTCTTTTCTATACCATCTTCAGATGAAATATGGGTTTTCGCATGTTGTAGCTGTACAAGCATGTAGGCTTGCGTATATTATTTTGGAAGAGGCAACTCAGCCAATTAAATTAATGTATTCAGTTATCAGAGTTAGAGCCATACAATTTAGCATCCATCTAACTTTGTCCATTTTATGGTTAACATTTTGGGCACTTTAATAAGAAAGGAACTGATAAATATGCATCTTTCTTTAACTTTCTATCTGTGGTTTTAAAAATCTGTTCATTGATCAACTGGTATGTGCCTGAAGAAGAACTCAGTTCATTGTATTCATGAATTCAAGAAAATTTTCCCTGCACAAGGATGAATAGGAGGCCTCAGTTCAAGTATTTTGTGTTCATCAGGTATTCTGAATATCCAAGAACCTATTTTTAAAATATTTCCTGAGATTTATATAATGCAGGCATCATGCATGAATTGTATGCCTATTTGAAAGCTCTGCAATATTTTTGTTTTTTCTGATGGATTTGGGATTTTGTGTATTTATCCCTTTTGTACAGAGAAGCTGTTTTTTAAAAGGAAGGAAGGAAGGGGTATGTGGATAATGAAGCCATCAAATCCTTACTTTCTCTTCAGTTCAGACCCTTCTGCAAAGAAACCTTAGCTTGGGGTCCAGAGAACAGTGCTTCTTCATGCTTCTTATCCAGAGGCCTTCTGTAAACTAAAAAAAATCACCTGTCTGTTGAACCTGCGGTCTGGGAATTCAGATGGAAATGTAGATATATTCTGTCAAATATATAGGAAGTTTATTTTTATCTGTCATTTTATGTGTAGCTGTGACTTTCATGCATAAATACTACAAAGGGAATTAAAAAAAACATTTAAGTTTATATGTGAGTGAAACTCAAAGCTGAGATTTTAGATGGAGGGGCCCCTGTGGAGTGCACTCCTTAGAATGATAGAAAATACACACTTTAAAGAGGAATTCTGCCCTAACTGGTTTTGCCAAATAGGATATCACTCAATGCAACTGGTTTTAAAATAAAGTTATTTTTCAGATTAAACGGACTGATGGTGTTTATAAATTGCTGTTTAATTGTGATAAAGTTTCATGATAATGCATATAGTTGGATCCCAATAGTACACATAATAATGATTTTCCTAACTATTCACATTTTAATTTGCCTTTAAATGGTGCACTTACTTTGCTTTATCCCTGAGAGTAAACTGTGGAATAAAAATCCAAACTAAGTCTGTTTGAAGTTTAATCTAATTATAAAACTGATTACTTTTTTTTTAAAGCCATGGGTCTTGTGGTGCATGGTGATAAAGGTACTGTAAATAAATACTGGTGGTCATCCCTGTAAGCACAAAATATAAGTGGTTTTTTAAAAAGTTTTCTGTATCCAGTTAACACAACATTCAATTCTGCAAGTGGTTTTTTTTATACAAACCTTTAAGAAATTAACATTTGCTCCATGACCCACTTAGTTTAAGAAAGTGTATTACATTCCTATTTCTAATCTTCACATTATACATTTATCAAAAATAACCTGGCTTCTCTTTTATTGATAAACATTTAAATATAAATAAATGTAAATCTTCTCATTATTAAAAGCAAAATATTTCATATTGTTCAAACTATAAGCATAGAAAGGATTATAAATTGATGCAACCCTATAAAATGATAAATGGAGCTGTGTGAAGACTCCCTAACCCCTCACCAAAACAATGTTTATACTTGGTCAATTAAACAAAATAACACATCACCATGCTCACTGATCAAATTCCAATCTATAAACCAAATGAAACTATGATTGAAAACTTAAGTCTCACAAAACAAAATATTTTTATTGGGAACAAAACTCAAAATTGTATTCAATGGGAAAGATGAGTCCATTTGCTGCCTCCCCTATAGCTCCTGAGGATCACCTTCGAGCCAGCCTTTCTCATCTCACCCTTGCATTATAAGGCTGCTCCAATCCTTTGGCCCATCATGCCCAGAAATGACCCAAGCTGAAGGGCTCATGCCCCAGGCACCCAAGGTTGGATCTCTGGAAGACCACATCCAAGTCCTGAAAGATCACAGTTGCACTCAACCCAGACAATTTGGAAATAAGTTCTGGCACCAGTTCTATCCTGCGTTTCAAGATCTCTCCTATGGGTGATTCCCTTCCAGCTTCTGAATCTCAGAAAATTGCTGACTTAAGACTTTAATCAGTAAAAACACTATTTTAAATAAAGGCACATACCATTATAACACATTTCAGAATATTTTATGAAGTTTAAAAAAATATCATAATGAAGGTAAGTGGTATTTGTAACCAGTTTTTCATCACAAAACTCAAAAGTAGCACTGTCACCTGAGATATTTGGAGATACCATTGCAGTTTTGCTGGCAACTGCGTGGAAAAAGTATGCTCTTGTGTTCCATTAGGTGTTTTTACCCCTGACTTCCCTGTTCAGTTTACAACCCTGGAATTTCCCCGACTGCTGTTCCTCCAAGAATTAACTAGGTGTGATTTTAGCTTTGGAATTCAAGCAAGAGCAATTAAGTGCTGTTGCTTCTTCCGTGTCTAGATCGAACTTTAAACTGCCAGAATGAAGCTACCTTTGTCGTCCAAAAATAAGTCATTGTTGGTACATGTTTCTGGTAGCTGACATACAGCAGACGGGACGGCTTCTGTGTCTCGACGTTCACACTTCCTGAAGAACCTCTACTTGAATATTTTAAAGGTGCTGCCACCTGCTGATATAAAACATATTTAAAATTGGCTTTAAACACACTTGTTGCATGTAAAGTGGACTTTAAAAAAAAAAAGACTTTTTCACTCGTTTGCAAAGCAGAAATTCTCCAAAATACAGCCCAAGAATAAATAATAAATTTAGTGTATTTGGCCTTTCGGATGTAACTTAGATATTTAGATATTATATGACTATAAAAGAAACTTTTTTACTCATGAGTTTTCTAAAAAACCTGGCCTGCACACATGTTGATGTTAGTATAAGGTGTGTCTTTTATAAAGCACTAGGTGTCCTCTAAGAACAAGGATGGAACAGTCCATGAGCATGACAAAAGTGTCTGTGATTGTCATACTCTGCAGGAACCTATTAACTGCAGACATACATTTTTCAGTATGACCAAACCTCTCATAATGAGAGGCTACATTTATTTATCCACCTAATTGCAAGCTCTAGCAATCGGCATGTGATTATGGGATCAAGGAAACGTACATGACTGGAAACTCAAAACAACTACCAGCAATGGATGACAGGCAGGAAAGTAATACCCAGTCAGCTGATTAACTCTGGCCTTTAGATCATGGCTGTCCACCTCTTACAAGATAACACATTTCTCTTAAACTAGAAGTATTGTCCATTGCCTAGTCAATCAACTGTATCCCAAATAGACTTATAAATTTCATATATCACAATTCTTGCTGCAGAAAATTATTTTTTGCCTTTAAACTTCCAACATTCTCTCCTCAACATGTTGCTGCAATACAGTAAAACTGCTCCAAGTTGTTTTGGATGTTCTTATCGAAGGAGGAAGTGGGATCAACACATGAAATGTTAATCAGATGAATGAAGATTGATTAAGTTGCATTGTTTGTATTTTATACTTTGATAAGTTTAATAAAATTATTAAAGAATTTAAAAAATATATCCAAGGAATAAAAGTAAGCTACAGTCTTTTACCTCATTTAGGCTGCAAGTTTATTAAGACTTCATATAAGTATTGGTAGTAGCAGTAAATCTGTATTAGACAGGCATGGCTGCTACTTCTATTACTATAAAAACTACCTTTCACACAGAAAAGGTGAGTCCTTTGAAAGTACCTGCAAGGGGAGTGTCTAATTTGAAACCTGACTCCTTCCTCCTGAGCTGATGTGTGGGTAAAAGGAGGCGGGCTATACGTGTCCTTGTCTCATCGTGTATACTCATTGTTCACAACACAGTTGAGAACGGTTGACTTTCCTAAGAGAAGTTGTTTTTCTGTCTGCCTGAGTGTGGTAAAATTTGAATTGACCCTGAGTTTCCTTGGAGCTTGGTGTACTGGAGAGTCCTACTCCAGGCACAGAGGAGATGAGCTGTACCAGGCGAAAAGGCTTCTTCAGGCAAGAAGTAAACAAGACAATTTGGGAACTTCCTAGACGATATACTGCTATCATCCCTGTAGGATCTGGGGCTTATGGCTCTGTCTGGTGAGTGGCTCTCTGGATCTCAGGGCTTTGGCAAAATGGGAAGTGGGGATGGATATACAGCGTCCTGGAATCCTAGATTTTGAGGAGAAATCACAGGGAATCACTTTATTTAACTCTGGTGAATACACATTTGCATTCTGGAAAATAGATTTGGTTTCCTTCCGGCCACAGTTTTCAGTGTCATTCTAAGCGTCAGTTGATCCGATATTGAAAGTTATCTGTGTATGGAAACCTTGAGAGTTTCCAAATGTCCTTTTTCTGCAAGGCGCCTTATTTGACAATTATTTGGTATCTTGATCTTTAAACAGGGTGAAGCACAAATACCATGCTGTGCTGTTTGTTTGCAGTTGGAGGGGGGGGGGAAATCAGATATTGCTGGCATGACAAATTAATAAGGCACATCTTCTAGCACCATATTATTTTCAACTAATTATGTACCATCAAGTCATTTTTGATTCCTAGAAACCACATAGCTAAATTACTTCCAATACTCTACTATTAAAATGCTATAGGAACACTAACAGTTCATGATGATCAAATACAGTTTCAATTTTTCTTAGTAGTAGAGATCTGCTTAAACCTTCCAGTTTCCACACTACAGTTTGTCAAGTTAGTTGGACTTGGATTATATATTTGATGTATAGAAAATGACTATAGCAATGCATGGAATTATGTCTTGTTTTCACAAAACATTTATAGCCAGAGAAAAATGATATTAATCTGCCAAAGATTTGCAGTATGATTATTTATTTATTTATTTATTATGCTATACTGTTGTATGCAAAACACCTTTCCAGCTGGGAATACGTTGGGAGAACTCCCACAATTCTCCTCCAGGCTGGTCAAAGTGTTATAGGGCCTGGGACAAGTGTTGAAATAAGATGATATGGAGGAAGGAAGGGCCTCTTTCCTTTTGTACTTTCCAACACTTGAGTCCAACAGTCCCAGATGCTACTGTTATCAGACAAGTCTTGTTTCCATTAAACTATTCTTCTGAACTACCCTCTGTGCTTCGGTTAAAGTACAGTGACTTTTACAGCGCATAGTTCTTGGGCTGAAATGCCTGGAGCAGACATGCTGTAACAGCCAGAGCCAGTGAGTCAATGCTTTTGTCACATAGAATATATTTGTCGGGTGGGGTGATTTTGTTTCTTTAATCAAAAGTTAAATTTTACATTCATGATTTTTGCCGAAATTTCCACATGACAGCCTAATTTGAAATGTTAATTGTGTATTGACTTATTCTGACTAATGTCAAATGTAATATTTTGTAGCTACAGGCAGATCCTAAAGAGATTTAAGGCATTTAAATAGTTTGTTTATAGCCATTCCTTTGTGTTTACAATCAAGGGGATAAAAATAACATTTATTTTGGATCTTTAACTAAGTTCAAATTCCTGAATATATATCTCTTTCTCAGAATCAAATGAACAAATGCCAAGTAACGCTGCCAAACATTAAATTCAAATATAATAAAGTTGGACAGAATTTCTTTGGGGTAAGACCCTATTGCTTTTTCTCAGGACTAAGAAAGCTGTCTGTCCATCCCACATAGATCCAGTCTTGCGTGAAAAGCAATGAATGAAACATGGCAGGCTACTGTCTTTAGTATTGGTCAGCAAATATTGTATTACAGCAAATACAAAACTGGTGTGTTGATTTTTCCCTACTTCTTCTGAAAAATGAAATAGATGCTTTACGCATTGCATTAAAAAAAAGTTTACGGCATGTAAAATGTGCGTCCCCATTCCAGTGAATAGTGTCAAAAATCTATCAATAATAATAGCAATGAAGATAAAGAATATTAATTAAAACAGAAATAAATCCAGATTGCAGGCAACTTTTAAATCAAATGGTTAAATTAATAATTTAATAATAAATAGTAAACATTATTATTCAACTATTAAAACCAACCCAAGTGCTGTATTCAGAAGATACATAACTACCCATCCTGTTATTCCTCTTTTAGGTAAGAAATATTATAAGCATTAAAGGTAAGAAAATTAAGTCAAAGAGTTAAAACCAGTGAGTTAAAAAAAATAAAGACAAGAAATTAAAAGAGAAGGAAATCTAAATGTACTTGAGGTCATCATAATACACTAAAGCTCTTCACACCTTTCTGTCTTTGAACACTGTCTTTAAATTCTTTTTTCCACCACTTCATACATAAGTCCATACATTGTTGTTCTCTTAAGATTCTCATCTCTTTCTCTCTCTCTTTCAGATCTCATCAACTTCATCTAATTACAACATTTTCTCTGCTCACATGCTCTTCCTTGATTTAGAAATATTTTTCAATATGCATTCATTCCTCATTTGACAAAACTATCTGAGCGTATATGATTTGTACAGATCATTTTGTACTCAATTATTTTAATTCACTCATTCATTCTTAACCCTATCCCTATCTCTTCTTGCTTTATGGTCTCTTCTTCTGTAACTCATTCCTACCTCATTTGCTTTCATTGACATTCCTTTCTAATGGTAAGGATATTGGTTGTCAACTGAGGCACATTTTGGCCAGAATATCACAACCACAATCAAAACTCAGTTTTACTTCAAGAATTCTCACACTATTCTATGTAAGCCAGGATCAGTAATCTAGAAACTAACTTCCAATACTGCTGTCCATATTCCACTTTCATCCTCCTCTTCCTGTTCTTCTTCTTCTCAGTTATACAGAGAGCAGACAATTATACTAGGTGCTAAAAAATTATAGTTCCACAGTTTAAAATCTCCCCTTCAACTTTTTGATTGGTGATGTTACAAAGTTTCCTGAGAGATGAAAGAGTTTTTGAAAATTACAATTTTTGGTATTGAATTTGTGGCCATTATTTGAGAAGACTGTGATTCCCAAATCTAATATTCTCCAGATTGCAATACACTAATGCTGGCAGAAAATTATAGTAGTTCCAAAATTTCTAGAAGGCATCAATTGATAAGAACTAATAGAGAACCTTATATATTTAGCTTATAATATATATGTAGAAAGAAGTTTTTATAGCTACACTCTATGCATTTAGAAATAAAAGTATCTATACAGATATGGTCCCCAGTTAACACAACATCCAATTTATGTAGACTCAACTTTATACAAATGTTTCTATAAGTCATATCTAAAATGCATAGAAGTGCACTTTTCATGTGTAATGCAAATTAGTAGAGCTTGTAGATGAATTCCAGATCTACACAAAAACTAGATTATGCAGTTTTCCAGAACAAAATGGAAGCATCTGCAGTCTTTGGTTCTTCATCATGTAAAAATGCAGTGGTAAACACATTTACCACTATGTGTTATGAACAAAGCCTTAAGTTTACATGCAGAAATTCAGTGAATTTTCATCCAAATACTGCAGCAATACAGTTAAAAACTACAGTCCTAGTTATCCTTCCTAGACGATAAACTTCATTGAATAAAAACTCTTTTACCTATAAATATGGTTAGGATTTCACAGATCAGCATAATGCTTCCATGTAATTTCCTTCTGAATATTTTTCTCTGATTTTCCATAGTTCTGCAATTGATAAGAAAACAGGAGACAAAGTAGCTATCAAGAAGCTCTGTCGCCCATTCCAGTCTGAGATTTTTGCCAAACGAGCCTATCGGGAACTCACACTGCTAAAGCACATGCAGCATGAAAATGTAAGTAGCTACATCTCTGTGTATGTTTACTTATACCCAAAAGAGTTCTCTGTGTTTTACACAAATAACAACTGAATTGGGAAGAGAAAAGAGAGGGGGGAAAGAAACAAAAGACATAATTTCTATCTTCACCGGAGACAAAAATTCAAATAAATAGCAAAATATGCATGTCCTGAACAGAGCCGTATCAAGCTCAAATGGGGCCCTAGGCAAGGTACCAGTTCTGGGG
>JANHGC010008250.1:256268-266525 GCA_027560395.1 Boaedon fuliginosus
GAGGGGAAATTGTGGGTTATTATTTTTTTTTGTTATGGTTGTAAAACTTTTTAATAAAAAAAAAAAAGAGCTGCTCTCGTCCAAAGTCAGTGGGGCTGCCTCTCTTTGGCTGGGCCCCTCCACAGGAGCCGAGCCGGGGTGCTGCTCTGCCAGGCTCTCCCTTCCACGCCCTGCCTCCAAAGCCAGGTGCCTCTCCTCCTCCTAGCAGCCCTCCCTTCAGCAAGGCAGGGGGAGAAGTGACCCCCCAGGCCTGACCGTCTTTTAACGCTCCTGGGGAAGAAGGCTTCAAAATGTCCAAACACCAGCAGGCACAAGGCCTCACCTTTTGTGGAGACAAAGCAGAGACGGGGCTCTAGACTCAGGAGGGCCAGTTCAGCCCCCTCCTTCTCCCCACTCCCAGCAGGAGGAAAGCCCCCTCCCCCGCAGCTGTCATTAGGAACATCGGCTCTCCTTCCTTCACACACAAAAAGGTGGCGGAGCATCTAGATCCGCCTTGCAGCGACTGGCTGTGCTTCTTAGTTTGCCTGAAATGCGCCTCCTTCCCTTTCCAGCCGCTCTTCCCCCGGGAGGCCTCCCTCCCTGGACTCCTGACGGGACTGAGCAAGCCCCATCCTCAGCGGGGAGTCCGGCAAGGTTAACAGCAAGTAGGAGCCTCCTTCAGGCATGCCATCTCCTCTGCCCAAAACTTTCTATTATTTGAACAAAGAAATGAATAATGCTGCATGTGGCATTCTTGGCCGGCTGTTATGCCAAGAAAGAGCCACGAGCCCCCGTGTGGAGATGCTGGAACAGAGAGAAGAGCTCGTCTGAGGGACGACTGCCTGGCCTTTGGATCTGTGGTGCCCACAAATAACACCTTGGAGTTGAATCCAGTCGAAGCAGAACACGCCTCACATCAATCAGGCTGCCCTGTAACTGCAGAGAGCAGGGGAAGAATATTCATGCGAGATGAGATCCACGAGACCCTCTCAGAGCAGGCAATGCTGTGGAAAAGGCCAGCAACACCTGGGACGCCACAAGAATGAGGACTTCCCAGCACTTGTCCAAACCATGGATGGTCCCTGGAGGCCCTGACCCCTCCTGGGAGCAGAATCGTAAGATGGGCTGGCCAACCCCGGCCAGGAAGGGCGAGAGCAGCCACGGCCTTCACATGGACTCAGGCGCCTGGTTCTGGATCTTGTTTCAAAACAACAAAAACGTAATTTGGCCAGACAGATTTCAAGTTGGGTAATATGAATGGAAGTGAAATAATGTTTTTGCTTCAGAAAATGGCAAACCTATCAAAGGCGGAAAGCTACATTTATTTCTTTGAATAAATGCACTCAGAGATTAAAACCAATGGCGCTGTGAAAATGTTCGTATTTATTTCTTAGATTTACATGTTGTGGATTTGGATCAACTCATACAACCTTCCTTTTACTTTTAAGGAAAGGAAGAATGTTTGTTTAAAAGAGAAGAAACAAAGTAGTGAATGGGGGGAAGGATGCTGTGCAAAGAACGGGGTGGGGCGGAAAGTATTTTATCGCTAAAAGAGACGTGGAGAACAGAGGAGGACAACCAGGGGTGGCTTAAACGCAGTTTAAAAGGAGGAAACGTATGAGAAATCGGGAGGGGCGGTGGGGGGCGGTGGTCTTAGCTGCCATGAAGGAGAAACCGTCTTGCAATCTGTTCGGGAGCCAGAGATGCGAGATGGGCAAATGCAGGAAGGGGGCTTGTTAAGCAGCCCGCGTGCAGACCCAACCCTGGGAGTCCTGAGGCCACTTCGGGGGATGGAGAGCTGGGGAGGGCCTGGGGGAGTGGGGGATTCCGGTCCAGTGGCCAAGACAGACGAACAGCTTGAGGGGAAAGCCTTGCAAGAAGAATCTCCTGCAGCCCAACTGCTGCCCAGGAACATGGACATTGGCTAGAAGCAGGAAGCCTGGGGCGGTAACAAGAGGGCCGCTCTGAGGGGCCATCTCTGTTGAGGTTCAACCAACTTGCAGAAGGTTGGGGAGCTTCTAGGAGAGGGCTGGGGAACTGCACCTCGGGGGCAAAGGCTGTTGGGATCCTCTTGTCAGCCTGCCAATTCCAGGGCCACCAGAGCCTTCGGGCAGAGAGGCAAGAACTGGGGGTGTTTGGGGGAATCGAGCCCTCCCTCATAATGGAATTTAGGGCCTTGGAGCTGGCTGGGGCCTTGCAATCTGGGAGAGCATCAACACACGTGGCCTCATCTCAGTCAAGCTGGTAATCTGGAAGCAATTGGGAAGCAGGCGTGGGGGGAGGACACAGAGCAACTGGAAGATTGGCGAGGACTCCAAAGACAAGCCAAGTTACCTGTAAGCACTCTCTCTCTCTGTCTCTCTCTGTCTCTCTCTGTCTCTCTCTCTCACACACACACACACACAGAGGAAAGTGACACAGGAGGGAGAAGGAGCTTCATGGAAAACCACTTTGCCAGCCTCTCGGATGAGACCGAGTGCAGGGAAGACAGGCCTGGAGACCAGAGAGGAAAACCTTCTGGGGCAGCAGAGGGTCTGCATGGCAATCCACCCAGGCTGGCAGCAGGTCTGGAAGGGGCCAAGTCGGTGGAGCAAAGGCTGCCCCAGTGAAATTGATGGCAGGGTAAACTCTTGGGTGCCTGCAGTCCCGGCAGCAGTAGGGAAGCTGGACTGGCTGAACAGAGCCAATGCCTGTGTTCTCCATTTTGCCCCTAGGCCTCGTCCATTGGAAAACAATTGGGGAACCAGGAAAATGGGAATGGGGAGGCTTAGGAGCTACCCTTCAATAGGTAAAACCCCACCTCACTCCCCCAGTCTTCTTGAGTAAGGACCAGCTAAAGCACAGACGTTTGGTACACAAGAAGAGAAAAGGGAGCCAAGGGAGCCTCCGGTTCCACAGGTGGCCTCCTTGCAAGGCCAGGCGTGCAAGCTCAGCCGGGACAGGAGACTACGCCCAGTTGCAAAAGGAGGACCGTAAGTATGGCTGGACTGGAACTGAAAGGTCAAGCAAGAAGGGAGCCTCCCTTTGAGCTGGGGTGAAGAAGAGCTTGGATCCAACCAGGGATTGGCCCAACCCACAGAGGAGGCCATGCTCAAGTTCTGCATTTGTCTCCAGGCAGCCGACCCCTAGAGCACCAGCGGGTGCCACCGATCCGATGGAGCTGTTCCATGGGCCCACGATTAATGGACACGCTCAGCTCCAGAGGGCACTTGGGGAGAACCTGGCAGCTGTGAGAGGCAGATGCTGTGCTGGAACTGGGGGGCAACAGTGCCCCTCGGGGCTTCTTGCTGACGGAGGAGCTATGAGGATAAGCACGGCAGGAGCTGCCGGGGAAGCCACTGGCAAAGACCGAGCGTCCACCAGACTGATGGCACCGGGTCATGTTCAGGCCTGTAACAGAGCAATTGAAGCAGTGAGGTTTTTCTCAATTCGCTTTGATCTGTGGAATTTGGCTGCTGGCCTTTTTAAGGGAAGGAGGGGCCCAAAGATTATTTACTGGTCCATTTGAGAAATTTTCTGGTTTTATCAGGATAAAATTACTCAGAACTGCTTGAATCTGGACACCAGTTGGGCAGGTCCTGACAAGGTGACTCTCTTGCAGGGTCACCTGCGATGAGGTTGGGGGGGGGCACAGTTTTTCGCAGCATCGATAAAAGGTTCAGGAGCTGCATTATGGGGAGGAGAAAGGCGGGGGCTTTGAAGCAGCAACGATGTTTCTCAAGCCACCATTCTTGACTAAGGAACTGTGGCAGAGAGGGAGCTGCTCACTGAGTCATGACCGTCATAAAGCAGGCCACCCCCATCTTTTCTCCCCTCTTCAGTTTCAGGAAGGCCTTTAAATTGTGGCTGTGGCCCAAATGGCCTGAGGCATGGAGCTGCTGCTCCCAGGCAGGCATTGGCACCATTTGGTTACGCAAGGGAGCCAGCCGGGATTGGCGGCTGTGCTCCATCAAATGCATTCAGGCCGGCACGCCCTGGGAGGCACCAACGGGCCCTCGGGAGGGGCCTCTCCAGCAGAGACTGGCAAACAAGGCCTTTCCTAACGGAGATTGCGGGGTGGGGCCAGTTGCAAGGGACTGGGAGTGTTTCCACTGACACGCAAAACTGAGGGGCCCAAAGCCAAAACTGCAGCCATGGAGGGGCTGCCTAATCCACAGGGATATACGCATCTCCTGGCCATGACAAATATATTTTCAGGACCTGTGGGGTGCTCCCCATGGGAACCTGCAGGGCTGAGGTGATGGGGAAGCTTTAGACAGACAGACGCCCATCTCTGGCATCAGACGAGGAAGGCTCCTTCTTTTCAGGTACACAGCTAATTGTAACAGGGAAGGCATTTGTAATGGCAGCTTGCAGCCCGACAGGTGAGAAGGCTCCATCAGAGGAGGCCCCGCTGAGTCCACACGCAGCCACCCTCCCCTTGAGGGCAAAGTGCCAGGCCACGGCACTGCCCAGATGCTTCCGTGTCCCTTCCACAGCCCAAGGAAGAGCACTTCCCCGGGAGGGGAACCAAAGCCTCCCGCCCCACCTGGGCAGGTGCTCTTCCTTGGACTCCAATGGGGGCCCCCAGCAGCTCCCTAAATCCACAATCTTGCTTTGGGTTACCTGGGCAGGCACTGCCATCCTCAGGTCAACTGCCAGGATACCAAGCAATCCAGGGACGGCCGTCCACGCTGACACGGCCTCAAATACATCATTGCAGGGATGTTTACAGCCGGGAGCAGAATGGAAGGATGCTGGCTTCCTCTCGAAGCATGAGATAAGCAGTCGCCACCCAGGGGACACGAGAGTACTCCAACAACACAACCTACGCAATTTTACAATGTGTTGCTCAGAAGACCTTTCCAAACATATGCTCAAACAGAGACACTCTGCTGCCCCCCCCTCCCAATATGCCACATGCAAGATAAATATGGGAATATTTTGTGCTGCTCTTGAATAAGGATCATCCTAACGAGAGATCTCTTGCCAGATCTGATAGCCCCTTTAGACACCTTAGACGAGTGGCACATAAAATTTAATAATTAAATGAGGACATACAGCTTCTTCTTCTAAGGAAGCCGTCTGCAACTACGGGAGAAATACTGGAAGGGGTGATGGTGGGGAGAGGGACCGGGGCATCCTTTCGTGTGCTCTTAAGACTCCAGGGAAGATCTAGGGTTTGTGAAATCACAGCGACAGGGTTGGGAGTCCCAATTCCATTCTAGAAAGTGGTCGTCCAATCTTTTCTTGAAAACCTCCAGTGATGCAGCACCCACAACTTCTGATTAATTGTTCTCAGTGTCAGGAAATTCCTCATTTCTAGGCTGGATTTTCCTCTGATGAGCTTCCACCCACAGCTTCTGGTCTTGCCCTTAGTCATTGCTAGAGATTCCAAATTGCAGTCCGAGGTAAAATTAAACATTTTAAATTTTAACTATTAAATGTCTTTAGTTTCCCTTAAAACTAATAACTCCAAAGTTTACCTAGCATTCCTGCTATTTTTCAACTCTCTGAATCATCTTATCCTTCAAACAGAAAAGCCAAGATGAACAAGGGTTCTATAAATACTGGGCATCCTTTTCCATACCACTTCCAGATTCATGCTTAGTTTTATATATCCCACCTTTTCTTGAAGACTTCAGCAGGATTAGTTAACCTTGGTCACAATTCCCACGTCTTCTAGCAGGGATTCCTCTGTAATCTGAAGCCAGGCTCTCTCCTGGCAGCTGCTAGAGAAGGTCAAGCCTTTATCACGCGGGTATCTTCTCTAGCAATATCTCTTTTCTCCTCTGGGCTGCTCAAGAATTTCACCTCTTCCCAAGCTGAGAGGCCGGGCAAACCTGGCCTCCCCATCCCTTTTCCTTTGCGACAGGTGGGCAAAGCACTGAAGCCTCTCTACCAACCTGTGACATCAACTGGAGCTTCACAGATGCCTTTGAAGGTTTGAACCACACTAAACCACACTAACCACGCTAAACCACATTAAACTGCCGCCTCGAGTTCCCCTTTTGGGTGAAGAGAGGTGGGATACAAATCAAATCAAATCAAATCAAATAAATAAATAAATAAATAAATAAATAAATAATAATAATAATAATAATAATAATAATAATAATAATAATAATGAACATTGTTGAAGTCATGATGTAGCTTGAACAGCGCTTTATTCCTTTGGGTCCAGATGAAAATGTCATCAATGAATCTCAAGTACTGGGAAACAGAGGACTTTGGACATAAGAGTTGAGAAAACATTGTTCTAGGCCAGCCATGAAGATGTTGGATGACTTAGAATAATCCTGATGTTCTGCTACAAGAGATTAACATGGCTGTCCTTACAAGGCGGGTATGAAAGATTCAACATGCAGATTGAAACAGAAGTACTTGCTTCTGTTTCATTGATAAGGCACATTATATTCACATGTTGTCAGGCAAATGGGAAAAAGAACAGTTATAAAGTCAATGTGATGGGAATCCAATAGTAGATATTCAAATACATTGCTCAGTCTTTCATTAATTATTTTGAAGCATTACTGGTGGTGCAAATAGTGGGATAATTTTGCTCAGATTGATATTCAATTTTTTTTTTAAATTCTGAAGGTGAATTTTGTCTTGCCTCATATTCCAAAGCACCCCCAAAGGAATTTATTAACTTTCTTTTTAAAAAAAAAACTGAAATAAAACAACCTGAAAAGATACATTAACATGCACCGCTTTTACAACAATTGGACCTTTGGCAGGTCTCATTCTCCAGAAGAGATGATCAAACTCAAAAATTGTAGGCAAATTCCTCTGTCCACAGACTATATAAGCATTTGAAAAATTTGCATTATAGTCAATGGAAAAACCATACAGGGTGAAGCCACCTGGAGTCCTTCAGAGCAGCCTATAAACCCAAATAAATAAATAAATAAATAAACAAACAAACAAACAAACAAACAAACAAACAAACAAACAAACAATAAAGTTGTAGCTCATAAATATAGCAATAGTTCCCAACCTTTCTGGGCCAGAGAACTGCTGGCGGACGGTAGTAGCAGGGAAGGGACAGGATGGCTTTGTGCATGCAATCTAATCCTGTGCATGTGCAAATGGAGTTTCATACACTTGCCCGCCACTTGTGCGGGCCGGTTCCCAACAGGCTGCGAACTGGTACTGGTCCATATACCGGGAGTTGGGGAGCCTTGTCCTACAGGATAATTACAAGCATTGAACATTTTGAAAAGGAAGTGCTCTATCTCCCCTTTGCTAGCCCCCACATTGATTTTTCTTATAAGTCTGTTGTATATTAACCCAAAAGTGGTTTAACCCACCATTATTTTTTTACTGGCTCTCATCATTTGAGCAGCTCTATCTCTCTGTGACACCATAACTGAAATGAAGCACCTGATGGGATATAAATAAACAAACAAACAAACAAACAAACAAATAAGTAAATAAATAAATAAATAAATAAATAAATAAATAAATAAATAACCCATCTTTGTAGCACCCAACTCATGTCACTGCCCATAGAGCTAACAGAGTAACAGGATATTCTCTAATGTGTCTGCCATTGGAGATACAATATCTTTGGAGAAAGGCAATAATTAGTTTGAAAAATCCTAAGTAAAACTTTAATTTCCTTTTAATTACTTGTTACAACTTGCCCTCCGCTGTCAAATGTTTCAGATACGCTCATCACTTTCCCCAGGCTTTCTGTCATGGAAAAGGCGCACCACAAATAGCTATAGACCAACCATCAGATGATGTTGGAAATTAGTTTAAGGAAGCAAAAATGTCTTGACCTCCTGTGATTTGTTTTTCCTGCAATGTCTTCCTTCCTTTCTTGTTCTGTTTGATTCAGACAGAATTAAGATCTACTTCGTACAACATGGGTTTTATTGCACTTTGATTTGTAGCAAGTAATTAGTGAATCTATTTCTTTATGGAAAGTGCCTCAAACTTATAGAAGGGGGTGTGTTCATGATACATTACTGGATCCACTCAAGACATATATTTTTTTACACCATAAGAGAATAATTATACTACCCAATATTTAAAAAAATGATTTATTTGATATAGCTCTGAGAGCATGCAAATCGAACTAGCTAATATGATATGTTTTCATTGGGATAGCTGGCTTTTTCAGCACTGGAGGAATTTGCAGTATGACCTGAAAATTGAATTAAACCATCCTTCCAATTATGGTGCCATTTATGGTGTATAAAAGTCTGGACAACACTAAAGGATATGAAGCAGTATTTTACCCAAATCGTGCCCCCTATTAATATTTATATAACATTTATATGTGAAAAAGTCTCCTCTCTTAATAATTTTCCTTGTTGTCATCCTCTTATTTCACTAATTTTTTTATACTCACTTCAGGTATAGATATGATAAAAAAAAAATATTGCTGCAATCAGTTTGTGTAGAATTCTTACCTACACTTCCACAAAGAACCCACAATACTTGCACATCCCTCTGGCTAGTATTTGTTAAATCACATGAACCTTTAATGGTCTATGTTATATGATGCAAAGTGGAAGCAGAAGTGAATCAGCTGTGATCCACAAACCAATAGTAATGAATACAAAGGTTCATTCCAGTGATGCACATAAGTACAGTATTCATCTTACTTTAAAGAAGTAGTTACTTTAGATCAATGTTTTGCAACATTGACACTTTAAGATGTGTGCACTTCAACTCCCAGAATTCCCCAGTCAGCACACTGTCCTATATGGTTGATTCTGGGAGATGCAAGTTTCCAGAGTTGCAGTTGTATGAGAGTCAAACTATCACTTACCCACTAGCTAGCTTGCTGTCCTCAAACTTAGTGGTACAGATGTTTGTTCTAATATCCATATTCAAGAAAGAACCAACTACCAATCTAACTAATATTTTGTTCCTCACAATATATTTATTTCTTCTGATGCCATTAATATAGCAAGAAATCAAAACATTCTCACATATAGTATAATGCAGGCAACTTTCTCTTTGTCTTATATCTTATCATTCTGAGGGTTACAATTACACATTCAGCGACATGATCTGTGATGCCTATTTGAGTGCTACTTTGAGTTTCAAAGAGAAGCTATGTCTGATCAAATGATTCACATCTGTCTTTCACATATGCACTGCCATGATTCAAGGCTTTTAGACATTTCATCATGTAGCAGAACACTCTGACAACAATATTGCTGAAATTGCTTCCTTGGGGAATGGACAGTCCCTCTGGCTTAGATGATGCAGACTTGCCATTATCTTCTGATTTTTAGAATGAAATTATGGTAGATATCATATCTCTCCAGTCTCCCGGAAATTGGAAATTAGGTGAGGGCCCTTTAGCAATCCAGCACGCTTCTCCCTAGGGAAGCTCACGTCATTCAAACTGTAGCTTTCACTGTATGGTTTCAGCCACTGTATGATTTCTTTTACCATGCAAGGGAGTTCTGTGCCATTAAACTGTCTAATGCCATATTTCACAACTGACAGTGCTGTGCTCCCATCAGCATTGCTTACAGTGGCAGAATGGTAATCAAAACAGGTGGGGGGAGGGGAAGGTTCCAGGCAGCACAACGTGCAGAGGAGGCAGCAGGTTTTGGGAAAGCGAGCTGTAGCCAGCCGCTTCAGTCTCCCATCATCCAAAGGCAAATATTCCGCCTCCATGTATGAACATTCACACAGCTTCCTTCTTAAAGAGCCACCTTTGGCAACAGGTGTGATAACTCTTAGGAATAGGAATAATTTCATATTCAGGGTTCTCAAACACCATGATCTTGCAATCTTCTGAAACAACAAATGAAATTCTGTGACACTTCCCACCATGAATGAAGCTCATTATTTCACTGGGTTAAGATATAATCTTTTTTTTAAAAAAAGAGGTAAAGGTTTCCCTGTCAGTCGTGTCCAGCTCTAGGGGATGGTGCTCATCTCCATTTTTTCACCGAGGGAACCAGCGTTGTCCACAGATAATTTCTATGAGTATGTGGCTAGCATAGCTATATGATAAAAATGCACAGAATGTTGTTACCTTTCCACCGAAGTGGTACCTATAAATCTACTTGCATTTGCATGCTTTTGAACTCCTAACTAGGCAGGAGTTTTTTTACGTTACCTAAAATCTGCAACAAAAGAACCCTTGCGAACAAAAGTGTGTATAGTCAAGGCTATGGTTTTCCCAATTGCAATGTATGGCTGTGAAAGTTGGACCATAAGGAAGGCTGAGCGTCAAAGAATTGAAGCTTTTGAACTATGGTGCTGGAGAAGACTCCTGTGAGTCCCTTGGACTGCAAGGTGATCAAACCGGTCAGTCCTAGA
>JANHGC010008250.1:270001-284933 GCA_027560395.1 Boaedon fuliginosus
ATCTCAAAAGATGGTCAAAGTTTCACAGCAGCTATTAACATAGCCTGGAAAATGCAAGGACTGAAACTAGGGTGAACAGAGATTGAAACAGATTCGACTAATCCAGAGTTCAAAGCACAATACCTTTGCTCCTTAGCATATTATGATTCACCTAGATTTTCTTTGCTAAACAGTCTCAGGATACATTCTTTCAAAGGTGACTCAGACAAAGGTGACTCAGACCAATCGACTCTTCATCTGAAGACCACATTTAAGAATGCTGGGGCTGTGTTTTGGTTTCCAGGAGAATGGGGTGGGGAAACAAACTATTGAAAATACATATTTTAAATTTTAGGGAAAGATTGGGGAGGGGAGAAGGACATACCACTTGTAAAATGATCAGGAGATTCATAGGACTGTCCAGTTTTTTTAAAAACTGTCCATACCTTCTCCTTTGCATTCTCACTGGCTTTCTGTATTTCAAATGAGTTCCCCCCCAAAAAAAGTATATCGTGAAGAACAGCTCTTCCATAATGCCATCTCTTCCATCTGCAAATTACCTCCAAATTCATTAAAAGTAACTTTTCCCACTTCACCTCACCATCTGCAGACCCCCAATCCATTTAGCAAATGTTCAGAGCTTTCATGGAGTACTTTAACCCCATCCCTGAACAGCCAAAGTAATCAAAAATTAAGTTCTGAGTTTGCCAGCCAATCAGTATACCGTTTCTCAGTGTCCCACTTGTAATTTAGAATCACAGCATGACAGGACTGGAAGTCCAACTTCCTACATAAGGCAAGAGTCCTTATACCATTACGGGAAATGTCCAATCTTTTCTTGAAACTTCCAGTGATGGAGCACCCATAACTGTGGCAGGCAAATTGTTCCATTGATTATTCAATGTTCTTATTGTCAGGAAATTTCTCCTTAGTTGCAAATTGGACCCATCTTTAACAATCTTCCACCCATTGCTTATTGTCTTACCCTCAGATGCTCTGGAGAATCCATCAACCCTCTCTTCTCTGTGATAACCCCTCAAATATCTGAAGAGAGCTATTATGTCATCCCTAAACCTTCTCTTCATTAGACTAAGTATACCTAATTCCTTTAACTGTGGATCATGCAATTCAGCCTCCAGACCACTTATTATCTTCATTGTTTTTTTCTTAATCCTTTCTAGGGTCTCAGCACCTTTTTTGTATTGTGATCAGAACTGGATGCAATATTCCAGTACTTGTCAGGAAAATTTCCCTCCAGCTCTGCCCCCATTGCCGCCTCTGGGTGGCACTCTATGTGTAACATGATGCCATGTAGTTATCTGGACATCCTACAGGGGGAGTTGCAGCCCACCATGTATATAAAGGGGCGCACATTCCTCCCAAGCTCAGATTGATTGCTCTTTGCACTTTTGGCTATTGCACATTGCATTGCTTCTTACTCCTTACCCTTTCCCTGTAAGCCTCTGCTGAGGCATGTTCCCTATTTTTCTCTAATAAACCTTTTTATGTTCACAAGCTGGTTATGTAGTCCTGTTTCCTGATCCTAGCCTCGCATCCCTCACAGATTTATCTGTGGTAAATCTTACTGGTAATCTTACACCAGTACATAAACTGCTGTAGCTAAGTCGCCCCTGTCCAGAAATGAGTTTATCTAAAATATCATCCTAAATTGCAGAAGAGCAGGAGTTTGCCTTAAGGCAGCCCTTGCTTATGGAAGAGAGGGTAAACTAGTTCTTTCATACATGGCAATTCCAATACGTCTTTTGCTCACATGGCCGTTGTTTTATGTGCTTTTTTTTAAAAAGGCCTTACACATTAAATGCAAACAAATATTTAAAATCATCGTGTTTATGGGGTGACTGGGATTAAAGCCTTTATGATGTCTTGTTCCTGTTATTGACACGTAGGAAAAGATGATCCAAAGCTACAAAGGCAGACTTATACAGGGAAACCCAGGAAAGCTCAACAGAATGAAAGACTGCATGAATCAACCACACATTAACATCTTAGTATCCGTTAATTAAAATGGTTTTGAATTTAACCCCTTCAGTCAGAAGTTCATACTGTTTACTAGCCAGACCCAAACAAAACAAAGGCCAAACAAGAAGTGGGATTGCATTTATAATCAGAAAGGAAATAGCAAAGACAGCAGTTGGGTACAAATGCATTCAGTGAGCGCATCATACCAGTTAGAAAATCCTTCAATATGATGACTACCTAAATTAATGTTCCATCTATTGATACAAAAGAAGAAGAAATTGGTAGGTTTTTATGGTCAAGTTCAGTCTGAAAGTGACATAACATATTCAGAAGACATGCTGTGTGCATGACTAAAGGCTGAAATTTCTTAAATTGGAAGTAGAAAGCAGAAAAGATAGTTCTGTGGTTTAGGAAACAGAAATGAATTGGGAGAATGATTTATCAATTTCTGCGAGTCCAATTATTTTTTCATTGTTAATGCTCTACAAACAACCAAAACAATGCCTAAATATATGGTCATGACCAGATGGAATACCAGGATTTTATTAAAAATGGACTATATTGTTGGCATAAGAAGATGGAAGACCTCAGTTACAACAGTGGCCAGAGGCTGACTATGGAATTGTTCACAAACTGCGTGTGTGCAACTTCAAGTCAAGCTACAATGAAAGAATGAAGCTAACCAGTTTCCATAGTATGATATTTAGCACATATTTACTATTTGCAAAAAGAAAATCAGAAATCATATTGAAATTCTGAATCACACGGATAGGGAGCCAGAGAAACTGTGGAATTAACTCAAAGAAGGATTTATTAGGATGAATTTGAAAAGGGACTGCCACAGACCAAGAAACAAAAGAAAATTGCTGGATGTTAGAACAAAGAGTAAAAACTGCCAAGAGAAGCCAAAAACCAGAAAGAGAGAAAAAGTATCAGGAAAGAACTTAACAAAAGATGTAAGAGACAGGAGTCAGCATTACAACTTCTGTAAGGACACTGAAGATGGAAACAGATACAGAAAAACAAGGAAAGTCTTTCAACAGATCTCTAAACTCAGAGGGAGGTTGCAACTTTTAATTGATATGCTAAAAGATGCCAATGGACTAACAGTAATTGATCCAAGTATCAAACCAATACTTGGAAGGAATACATTAAATTTCTGTACAATAGAGATTTAACATTTCAGAAGCCTTAGAAGATATACCTTGTTTATAAAAACCTCAAGTACTAGAAGATGAAGTTAGATCAGCACTCCGCTCACTACTGGTTGGAAGGGTTGATGAAATATCTACAGAAATATGGCAAGCAGCAGAAGAATCAGCAAAGGTTCTAACAAATTTATGCCAGCAAATCTAGAGAATGACAGAGCGTCCGACAAACTGGAAGGAATCAGTCCATGCACCAATGCAATAGAAACAAGACTTAACAAAGTGAGCAAACTGTTGTGTAACATTCTTAACTTTCAAATGATACCCAAGATAATGTTTAGAATCATTCAGTATAGATGAGAGCCCTGTATAGAAAGGAAGAAGCTGGAAAGGAAAATGCTGGTTTTAGAAAAGGCAAAGAATAAGAAACATTATTGCTGATAGCAACTGTATAATTGAGAAAGCCAAAGCACACTCCCCCAAATGTTAATATATTCTTAATTGATTATAGAAAGGCTTTGATTGAGTTCACCTTATCAAGATGTAGAATACCTCCTAGGGAAATGGGAATTGCAGAAGTGCTGGTTGTCCTCCTGTGACACTTTACACCAGGGGTCCCTAAGCCTTGGTCCATAGACCAGCACTGCTCCGCAGCAGGCCAGCAACCACACAACCAAGCAAAGACCCATGCAGGCAGCACACAAAAGCCTGCCCCGTCAGGTCCATGAAAAAACCCTTCTCCATAGAACTTGTCCCTGGTGCCCAAAATGTTGGGGACCACTGCTAGACACAGGATTGGATGGAACATAGCGAAACAGATTCACTCCAGTTGCCAAGGAGTAAAATGAAGCATTATCTCTTCTTATTCATGGGTTGGATTGGCAGAAATTACCATCACTTTAAAACTGGAGAAAGAAACATTGATGCCGATCACAGTACAGTCATTGTTAAAAATGTAAATGATCTGCAAGGTCTAGATTAACTACAAGTGTAAATATAAAGAAGCAGAACTAACCACAAACATAGCAAATAATACAGAAGTGACAATGAACGTACTGAAGCCGTAGATAGTTTCTGCCTTTTAAATTCAACTACGGACAGTCAAACAGCCAGCAGTCAAGAAATACACAGCAGACTAGCACTTGATCAAGAAGCAATGAAGGGTTTGAAAAAAATATATTCATCTACTGTGACATGTCTATATCTCCAAAGATCAGAATCTGTGACATTCTATGGAAATGAAAGCTGGACTTTGAAGAAGCAGGATAGAAAGCATACTGACAATTTTAAACTTTGGTATTGGAGACAACTCCTGAAAATACCATGGATAGCTAAGTAAAAAAACAAAACAGATTAGAGAACAAATCAATCCAGGATTCTCACTTGAAGCACAAAAGACCAGACTCAGATGTATTTTGGACACATTATAAGCAGACCTAGCTGTCTGGAAATGTCTATAGTACTGAGAAAGATGGAAGGAAAGAGAAAAAGAGGTTGATTAACAGCAAGGTGGATAGATCCAGTCAGAGTGATAATAAGGGCATCACTGGAAGACCTAAAGGGACAGGTTGAGTAGAAGGTCCTAGAGAAAGTATGTTTATTTGGTCTCTAAGAGTTAACATTGATGTGATAGTACATGATTGTCAATTTAGTTGTGTCTTGAGTAATACTGAAACCAATGTATACTGTTATATAAGGTATTTATGTGAATTCTTTTAGATCTATTGTCCAAGTCAATTGTGTATTCAAGTCAGGACTTGAATGCTGCTATTACAAGTCTGTCTGATGCTGTGTAATTTATTATTTATTAAAGGTATGCATTTCCTGAACTGTCATCCAGATTAGAATATATGAGAATAACAGTGTTGGAAAGGACCTTGGAGGTCTTCTAGTCCAACCCGCTGCTTAAGCAGGAAATCCTATAGTACCATTTCAGGCAAATGGTTATCCAATCTCTTCTTAAAAACTTCCAGTGTTGGAACATTCACAACTTCTAGATGCCAGTTGTTCCACTGCTTAATTGCTCTGTCAGGACATTTCTCCTTAGTTCTAAGCTGCTTCTCTCCTTGATTAGTTTCCATCCATTGCTTCTTGTCCTGCACTCAAGTGCTTTGGAGAATAGCTTGACTCCCTCTTCTTTGTAGCAACCCCTCAGATATTGGAACACTGGTATCATATCTGTTGTTGAAGTATAAGTATATTGATGAAGTATAATGAATGTGAGGGAAAAATAATCCAGCATATGAAATATACTGTATTGAAAGAGCATTTTAAAAGTGCCTAACTATCTACAAATTATGTTAAAAAGTCACCTTTGGTGAGCAGTAGGAATTTTTATCCTAGAGGAAGAGCAGCCCACAACTGTCTTTCCTTTCAGAGCTGAAATAACGTTTTCCTTAGTAGCATGCAAAGTGGATGCAACAACCATAGTAGCAGAGTATCTACCCTTTGAGAAATTTTAGCTCACTTGCTCAGAGCTACAGAGTAGTGGAAGACAACCTTAGAAGCAGGACCCATCCAATTATATGCAAGAGGCAGGAGAGAAAGAGGTGCCTGTTTGAAGAGGGAAGGTCAGCCGTACTATGTCCTGGTGGCCTGCATCCCTCCTTTGCTGTGCTCACTTCGTTCCACCCCATCCATCACACAGAAATGACAGTCAGAGTGTGACTAATTTACCCGTGGCTTGCTTTAATAAATCACCAGGAAAGCACCGGCTCAGCCACAAATGAAAAATTACTTAATTTTAATTAAGGCTGCACAATTAATTTGCAGGACTCCTGCCAGGAGCTGGGGGTCACTCCACTCCAGAGCCAGTGCAATTGGCTTGGGGCAGACGGAATGGAAATGTGGGCAGTTTGGCAGGAATGCACCAGGGATGACGATGGGTGGGAATAGAATTGGAAGCTGGCATGGCTCATATACCTCTGCATGATTGTGGAAACAAGCATTAATTACAGACTGCAGTCAGAATAATCCCATGTGGATAAATGTTGTAAGCATGGAATATGAGATCAGATGTTGCTGATGGATTTAGTCACTTTTTTCTTCTAAACATCCAACATAGGTCATAGCACAAGCTCTTAAAAAGAAGTGTTACTTCTTTCATAATTTCAAAAGGTTCAGCGGAGGAACGGTGTTAATGGAAAGGTGCTCTTCATTCCACATTATCCACAGAACATTTTCAAATATTTTAAATGATCATTGCCTTGCTGTTTTTATTGTCTTGCTTTGTACAGCTTATTTCACTGTGTTTACTTAAACATTTTTTTAAACTGAAGATAGTTTAATTCTGTTTTGTAGACCAAGAGAAAGAATAGCATTTAAAAAAGGCAAACAAATGCTCATTTAACTAGCAGTCAACTTTTGAAAGGCTGTCAGATATTTCAATAGAAATGTAACTCAGGGCTGAACTGTGGAGTCTTTGCTGCTCTCAGCTGTTTCCTTGCAGAGATTTCATTAACCAACTAGATAACGTCATCAGTGCTCGTGAGTGTGGAGTTTGCTCCCTGCTTATATATAGAAGCTTGGCCTGCTAGTATTGGTGGTGTGGTTTTCTCCATGGTAGTTTCTTGATATTGTTTTGTATTGTTTTCTGTTTGATTGTCTGGTGTTAAACTGCTTATTTGAATGTTGAATGCCAGAGGAGATGTGTTCTGGTCTTTTTCTTTCCTTCTTAGGATTTTATTTTCTTCTTTGAATAATGTGTAAATATGTGATGCATAAACATCTCAGAAACTATCAAAAGACTATTGCAACCACATGGCATCATCATAGCACACAAATCAACTACAGCCCTCCCAAACATCTTAACTAAACCAAATGATTCAGTAGCTAAAGAAAAAGAAAAAAAGTCATCTGCAACATACAAACACTGTAACAGACACTATGTTGGACAGACAGGCAGAAAACTGGCAGAACACAACCATGCATATCATCTAGCAATCTGAAGACAGAATGAAAACTCCATAAAAACTGTGGAACACATCTACAGACTTACGGTAACCCTAATCCTAACCATAGTTTTAGCTGGCAAACTGTGAGCATCCTTAGATCAAGCTAACTCCAAAACAGTAGGAATTTCCTGGAAGCTTGGCATTCAGGCAAATCAGCCATCAATTGATCCATAGAAATACGGTAAATAATATTTACAAACTATTCAAGAGACCAAGGAGTCTCTGCTGTCAGATGTTTGTAGGATATTTCCAAAGATCTTTTTTTTCAAATGCAGTGGCAACAGCAGAAGAGAAAACTAACTGAGGTCTCCCCTATGATTTGTACTCTCTGTATTTTTTCCAGACGCAATCTACTCTTGTTGAGAAATCTGTCAATGGGATTACCTTGCTTGATTCAAAGACTATCTTAAGGTACAGCTGAAAGTCAACCTACCTCAAGACTGCATTTGAAACAGCAACTGTCATGGCAAATGATTAGAAAAATACATGAAAAGATAGACCAATAAATCCATGCAGAAAGAGATTTACTGGGAATTACAAACTGAATAACCAAAGACCAACTCTATTGAAAAAGGGGGTGTTGCCATGGATTAGCAACAGGAGGCAGATAGTGATATCCCAAGCTTCAGTTTGGATGCTTGTGTGTGGAGTGATCAGAAACCTGTACAAAGCTTTGCAGTACTGAATCTGCCAAGCCTCCCCATGTCTTTTACATTTATCACTTACAAAAGACAGAAAAGCTGTCCTGTGTGATTCTCCAGGACAGGAGAAACTCAATTTCATTGAGGGCTGCATCATGGTTGTGTTTGACCTCAGGGGGCCAGGCTGGGTATGGCCAGAATGGGCATGGCCTGCTCAAAGTCACTCAGGTCAGGGGTGCTTTGTTTCATTTTGTAATGAAAAGTGATTCAAAGATTTGTCTGTATAGCTGTAGTATTTTGCATTGTGGACAAAGATTGTTCCCAATGAAAAACATGTGAAAATGCAACAATTATTTAAATGTAGTGTTGATTTTTTGAGCTTTTGTGTTCAAGTGCACTACATGCATGCTCTGTTGCCTCTTGAGTTTCAATGTGTATTTAAAAATACAAAGCTTCCTATATTGTTTTGGGAGCTTTGGGCAAAGTATCCTATGCATGTTGCTTGTGCCTTATTGAGTTCTAAGTGAGTTAATAAGTGTAAAGATTTTATTTGAGTAAAATATATTGTTGCTGAGGTTTCTTTATTATTTTATCCTTGTGACCTTTAGATATATTTAAATTTATTCATTAGATGAAGAATGTGGCAATGTTTTTTTAATTAATTTCTGTAAAAGCTGGGAAGGAAAAGTTGGAATCTAGTGATTTTTCAGACTAGACTGAACCATTATGTAAACATTGAAGAGGTATTCCTCATTCTCAAGGTCAGGAAGAGAAGGACCAAGTCTATTTACTCAAATTGATTAGACTTTATACTCTGGAGAAGATACAGTAGATAGGTAGGTAGGTAGATAAATAGAGCTTGATTTTGGGATTCTGCAAGAGGCAGATTGTATGTGCTTTTCTAGCTGTGTCCATCCATTCCTCTGAGCATTTGCTGGAAATAAGTCTCTGATTATTTGGAATGTCAAAATTTAGGGCTAAAATCTGGCAACATGCCTAACTTCTTTTTGCAATAGTGTTATACTGTTCTTTTTAAGAACAGCACTGTACTACAATTAAAAAATATTGAAACAAAATCTACAGAAATGAAGAGTACTTTTTTATATCACTATCTGGTTTGTATATCTTCAGGCTTTAAAAAAATGAAAATACTTGTCTACTGAAATAAGAACCAGGAAAAAGGAGCTAATTAAAACTCACTGACATTGATGAGACCAGAGTTATATTCTTATTGTTTTCTTTAGGGAATTTTCTTGATATTTTTTAAAATAATCCCTTTGGCCAATTAGTGGCTGATAGCAGCCTGCAGGGATTTCCACTTCATCTATTGCTAAACTTTTTCAAATTCCATAGTTACATATGACCAGAATATTGGAAACATTCTGAGAACTGTTCCAATGGGGCTCAGTTAAATACAATGCTCCTGATTTGTCTGTTTCATCCCACACTTAAAATAAAACATATTTTTTTATTTTGTGCACGCTATTAAAAAGACTCCTGACATGTTTTTTAAACCATGTCTTTCAGTCTTGAGTTGAATGGTTGTTTTTCTGTGTCTAAGTGCTATTCTTATTGCTTTGTGTATGTCTGCTTTAAAATGTAGTTTTATTTTTTATTGTAAACTATTAGGAAATCTCATAGTTAGACATATAGTCGGTTAAATAAAGAATACAAATAAATAAATGGTACGCATTGAGCCAGGGTACTTGATGATCCTTTTTAAAGGATATTGCTTGGAGTGAGATTGGTTTTGGATATGCTATGATTTTATTTCTGGGTTTTCTGGAGACATCTTTTAATTGTTGTTTTAACCTGATATTAGTTGTTAGATTCACAATGCGGGAGCAGAGGGGCCACAGAAATGGAAATAACATCAAGAGAAGGAATAACACAGGGTTTTCCAAACTGTGGGACATACCTACCTGCCTTTGGTAGATGCAGAAAGGGTCCAGGAGAAGTGTGCAGAACCTTCTTGTTATGTTATTCAATAAATCAATTTTCCCATAGTTTCATTGTATTGTTTTCATTGTTCGTTTGATTTGTTTTGGTGTTTGTTTTGGATTTTTAGCAGTGTGTACAATAAGATTACATTAAAGGGGGTGTGATGTCAACAAGTTTAGGAACTCTGGTTTGACAGATCAGACTCCCAGCTTTGCAACTCCATGGTGTTTATAATATTTATAAGTACAGTATGTATGTGTAATATTATATATGGCTTTCAGTACAACTCTACTTTCTACCTCAAAGTATATATTTGGAACTAGAAAAAAATGATAGGGTTCAGAAAAGATTGGCCAGAATGATCAAGGCTTGAATTTTTTGACATTATTGAAATGTCATATGCCTGGGAACAGAGTCAGTGTTATGGTAGAAAAAGGAAATGGAAGCAAATTTTACTACATAATAGTACCAACATCCAGTACAATGGTGAAAGATTCAGGAATCAAGGAATGACTGCATTGCATAGTACATCATTAATCTATTTATTTTGCTTCTTTAGAAAATAATGATAGTTATCAGTTGGGAAAGATTGGACAGATTCAGTGGACTTTATTTATAACAACTGTTTATTACCAGAAATAGCCAATATCTCTATCTCAGAGTCCTTGAGGAGTACAGGCCTTATTGAACTCAAGCCCTAGATTTGTGAACTTTCTGCTAGTATTTAGTTGCCCATTATGGAAATAAAAGCTTGGTCTAAATGACCCTTTGATGTAATCCAATGGGGGTCATTTTATATTCTTACCACAGAATTCAAAGTTAGGTGGATCACTGCATGAACCAACCTATTTTTAAAAGACTCAGAAATATATTCAAATTCTAGTGCATGGATGAAATGATTGAAGAGTTAATGTATTTAAATTGGCCAGGGTAAGGAAGGAGAAAAAATGTGGAGAAGGAAGAAAAAGCTTTTTCCAAGCATGCTTTTTTTCCCCTTTACTGTATCGAGACATTGATGGATGATGTTACTTTGTGGAATGGCCTGTAATTACTCAGTGGGACAGTGCAGATTCATCAATCCATGATCAATGTTCACAGCATCCAATCAGATGAAAGCCTTCAATCCTGGTCAGACACACAAGAGCTCTAAGGAAATGGGTACTATTGTTATCTGACCATCAGAATAATGCAAACCACACATGTGGCCATCTACACATATGTAAACCTGCTTTGTCACCAATATGTACACAATATGGTAATTGCATTGGCTAGATCACATACAGAGTACACAATTGCATGTATAATCATTACCAGTATACAAACAACAGTGTTCCATACCTATACCAAGAGGAGGTCTTGTCAATTTTCAGTTAATAGTTCTATAATAGTGAAATTGATCTATCATAGAGAAGGTAAACAAGAAAACAGGATATGCTGAGAAAAGGATTCCATTTGAATGTATTTTATATGATTGGGATAAATTTCCCCATTCTTAACTACTGTATACAAATGTTGAAGTAAGGCTCCTTGAGAATGAGCTTAATTTTGGGGATAAATTGTTAAGACAAGATTGCAGCCCTTTCATTTTCAGGGAAAAAATGAAATCTTCCTCTAGCCAAATTAGATGACTTGATGATTACATAGACACATATTTTCTTGGTATTTCCTGTTGGTCTCCCCTTCAGTCTGAATTTGCTTAGCTTTTGACATCAATGATGTTTGTTTAAAGGTGATTAAAGTTTGAATAAAGTTTGATTCAAGGAGAGATTCAACCTAGAAATAAGGAGAAATTTTCTGACAGTGAGAACAATCAACTCATGGAACAGAAATTGCCTTCAGAAGTTGTGGGAGCTTCATCACTGGAGGCTTTCAAGAAGAGACAGGACTGCCATCTGTCAGAAATTGGACTATATGACCTACAAGGTATCTTTCAACTCTGTTAATCTGAGGTTGATATAAAGTTGTTTTCATATAAAAACACTTGCTCAGAATGTGCTCTTTTAGGAAATGTCGCTCCAATTTCCCTGCAGAGGAGCAATGTGATTGTTAGTTGTTCTTGTTTCTTCCAATTATTTGTGGCCCTTTGAGATGATAGTTGTGTCTTTTTGTTATTACACCACTGAAATGAGGAGATCAGTGTTGGCTTTTGCCTGGTTAAACAACAAGCCAAAAATAACTGATCATCAACCAAGACTCAATCACCCAGTATTCCCCACACCTCTATTTTTATTCTTTTATTATTTTCTGCATTTGTTTCAAACTGCAAAACCTTTTGGGGGAGGGATCTCTCAAGATCTGTTATTGGAAAGTGCCACGTGCCTGTATGGTGTGAATTAATGAGGCAGGAAAAATGAATGACCAAACGCCATTTCATAGCAGAGTACCTGATTGTGAAAGATAAAAGCTATCAAAGGTCTGCGTTTGACAGATGTCTGAGATACCCCTCTCCTAACTTCTCCTCTGCTGAACCCAAGGGCACTTTTGCTTAACAGCTTGACTTCCAATCTCTTTTAAAAGTCTATTGAAGGAGGCGAGAGGTTTTTTTCAATTGGGCTCTATTAAAAGTAATAAAAAGAATCTGTCAGCACAAACATATGGAATTTCTAATAGGGAAAGCTGACTTCAAACTCATGAACTGATTCCTATTCTAAGATGCAACGCCTTTGGGTAACCCAGGATGAGCAGGAGGACTTTTAATGCTGCTTGGCCCATAAGTGGCTCTGGCAAGTGTGCCTTGGAAGTGTTCCTCCAGGACCACAGACTTTGACTAAATCAACTATATGGGTGCATTGATTTACTGCTAAGCAGATGTTGTCAAGTAATTAAGACTCTACATTTACAGCAGCTATATTGGAAAAGGATAGAAAGATCCTGAATGTGAATAAGCTTCTTTTGTCATTGCGCAAATTGGGGTGGATATATAGAACTTTTTTTAAATTAGCTATTGTGGTGGCTGTAAAACATGAACAAGGTAAATAAGGGCAGAAAAGCCAAAGCCTCTTTTAACTGCCGTCCCAAAGGTGCTTTTTCAAGAGGCAACTGGACTTTGTTTTTCTTTGAACTTCTAAGAAAAGAACAGAGGTGAACATAGGGGAGATGGGTGACCATTTAAATTCGACAAATAAATATATAAATAAATGCTTCCAAAGGCACAGTCCAGCACTGCTGTAACTGATGGCTAGCAGCATATCTTCCCTGTACCACTTTTGTTCCTCTGTTGATCTTCCCCTACATTACAGCAACCTCACAGTTATAATGTAACCACAGCTCTTCACTTTTCTAGTAAAGTTGCATTTACTATTTGCAATCATTTGGGCTCTAAGGATTCATCATTGTGTGTTTGTGTACAACAATGAGAGCAGTGGCTTTGAATCTATGCGTACACACAGTTGTCTTCTATTATTGAATTTTTGAAGATCTAGCATCCTTCTGTGTATTTTAAAAGCACCATGAATAGCAGGACCATTTTAAATACTTCAACAAGTTACATGTCATTGCTTGCCAGTGATGCTACCTGAGTCTTGTTAGCAAGGATTACTGGCAGGATTAATGGGGAAAATTGGTTTAAAAGTTCTAGGAGATAATTATGGCTCTATTATCCATTGGCAGTTGATGTAATATTCATCTTTTTCTTTCAGCAGAGAAGAAATTATGCAGGAAAACCAAATGTGAAACAAATGAAAAGAAAATGACTAGTTGGTACACTTACCGTGAACGTTCATTCTCTGGGGATCCAGGATGGGCCTGGTTATGTCACATGGGCTCCGCCCACTGCTGAGGCAAGTCAGAAACGTAGCAGGGGTGGAGCTTCCTTCCTGCTCAGACATATACTAGCAGAAAGTTAACATTAACTCACAAACAAACAAGCTCCCATGAACCAACCGTCCGGAGGAGCCAACTAACCCCTGCAATCCTCACTAACCCGCAAGACAGGAAGGGCAGGGCACCAGGCCCATCCTGGATCCCCAGAGAATGGACATTCACGGTAAGTGTACCAACTAGCCATTCTCCTGAGGATCCTAGGATGGGCCCGGTGACGTCACATGGGCGCTATTGCCCCAGCTGTAACTGGGCGGGCCGGTCGAGCAGAAGTGACAGATTGTAAAATACTTTGGCCAAATTCTACCTCCTTGACCACAAAGGAGTCGATCTTATAATGGGACACAAAGGTGTTAGGAGAACTCCAGGTAACCGCTCTACAAATTTTTTCTAAAGAAGGGCATGCCTTAAAGGCGGCTGAAGTAGCAGTCCCCCTGGTAGAGTGGGCAATGATCCCCTGGGGGGGAAATCAGAGCCAGAACCTTATAGGCTGTAGCAATAGCTTCCCTGACCCATTTGGAAATGGTAGCTGATGAGGCCTTATGGCCTTTGTGCTTCCCCTGGAAAAGAATAAACAGGGGCGCCGACCTCCTAAAGTCCGCGGTCCTGTCCAAATAAAAGAAGAAGGAGCTGCGAGCATCTAGACGATGCCATTCTCTTTCTTGGTTGGAAGCCAAGAGTAAAAGTCTGGCAGAACCGTCTTTGCCTCCCAATAGAAAATGGTTTTAACCTTGGGCATAAAAGTAGGGTCAGGACGTAAAACTACTCTATTGTGGTCCTTGAACACAAACTGAGGAGACGCTGAGAGTGCCGCTAGTTCGGAAACTCTCCTGGCTGAAACAATAGCCGTCAGGAAAACTACCTTTAGGGTAAGTTCCTTCAACGGACACATGGCCATTGGTTCAAATGGGGTTTTTGATAGAGCCTGCAGAACCAGAGAAAGGTCCCATGAAGGGGCCCGCACTATCGGAGGAGGGTTCAATAGGGCCATGCCTTTCAGAAATTTTTTAACGTGTGGGTGCTTTGACATCTCCAGACTCTTGGGATGGCCCAGCACTGCGGCTATTGCAAAAACCTGCCTGCGTAGGGTAGCTGTGCTCAGCCCCTGTTCAAGACCAGACTGCAAAATCCCCAGCATGTCTGAGACCTTTAACATCTCGGGGGATACCAAATGCCTCCCACATCATCTTTCTAGTGCTGTCCATGTACAAGCATAGATCCTGTTCGTGTTGCCTCTCATGGGGTACCCGCACTCAATCAAACGTCTCCGCTCAATCTCCAGGCTGCTAGGTGTAAGCAACCCCAGCTGAGGATGCAGCACTGGAACTTGGCTGAGTAGATCTTCCCGGGCGGGCAGCTCTAGAGGAGGGAACAGGCTCAGCTCTCGAAGGTCTGTGAACCAAGGCCTGCGGGGCCAGAAGGGAGCTATGAGAACCACCTCTGCTCTCTCCAGCCGGATTTTCATCACCAC
>JANHGC010008250.1:317718-342149 GCA_027560395.1 Boaedon fuliginosus
ATTATTTATTGTTGTTAGCCACCTCGAGTTCCCCTGACCCAGGAAATGAGGCGGGGTATAAACCGAAACAAACAAACAAATAAATAAATGAATAAATAAATGAATGAATAAATAAATAAATAAATAAATAAATAAATAAGTCTCTTCTCAAAAACCTCCAGTGTTGGAGCACCCAGAATTTCTGGTGGGAAGTAGTTCCACGGGTTAATTGTTCTCACTGTCAGGAAGTTTCTCCTTAGTTTTAGGTTGCTTCTCTCTTTGTTCAGTTTCCGTCCATTGCTTCTTGTTCTGCCTTCTGCTTCTTTGGAAAATACATTGTCCCCCCTCCCCCTTCTTTGTGGCAGCCCCTTAAAAGTCTGTTGCCTATCACATTCTTGGGCAAAGCATGTGAGCCATTTCCTCCTTTCAGTGATCCATGAAAGTACATCTATAGTATGTAGATAATAGTTGAAAAAACGTGAACAACATTTTTACAGAACTATAGATATGTTGAGGCCGGGGGTGACAAGGAATGGTGGGGAGGGGGGACCAGGCGAGGCACCCCTTGACGTGAATGACACTGAGTTGGCCATGTCCACTCAATCACATGGCCACCTAGCCATGCCCACCCAGTCACATGGCCACCTAGCCATGCCCACAGAACTGGTAGTAAAAAAAAAATTGAATCCCACCACTGCCCCTTTGCCCTTGTTAACTGAGGACTACTTATAAAAGAAAAAACACCTTCAAGCCCAAAATCCTCCTCCTTGATATCCATTTGTTTTCTTGGCAATAGTACTAGCCTAGGATTCCCTATTTCCTACCTTGCTTAACTTTTTGAAGATCAACCAAAGCCAGCAACAAGTTTTTATTTCTAGCTTCCTAACCAGGAATAGCAGCAAATAGTGAGACAAATATTTCTATATCTGCATAGAGAATTTAAAAAAAAAGTGGGGGGGGAGCTCTGAGGATAGCATTTTGTGATCACTAACAGCCAGTTAGACAACTATTTCATTTATTTCATTTCATTTCATTTATTGGATTTATACCCCGCCTCTCTTCCCCGGTGAGGGGGAACTCAAGGCGGCTATTTACACAATAATCCATTTCTGGATTCCCACCAAGCATTCCTTTTCAATGGCTTCAGCAGGGGAAGGAATGTATTCAATTGCTAAACAACTGGGAAAATGGAACATCTGCTTATTCATAATGTACCTCAAACTATGCTGAGGAATAACTCCAAGTCGAGATAGGTGCCCCTCCCAAAGGATCATTCATTTCTAGGCCAGGGAACATCTGGGAAAGCTTGGTCTCCCCTCTCTCCCTCCTTCTACATAAAAAGGGCAAAAGAGTCAAACTCTTCCCACCAGACTTTCTGAGATTTGCCTTAGGAATTTCTGAGATCTGCACATAATACAGATCCAGTTCCTAATAGTACACACGCAGATTCTTGAATGGTTTTTTTTTATTTATTAGGTGTTTTGATCCTACTCAAGGTGTTGAACATACCCCTTCCTCCCCCTATTTCCCGACAACAGCAATCCTTTAAGGTGGATTGAGAGAGTGACTGGCCCAAAGTCACCCGGGCAGCTTTCAGTCCTAAAATGGGACTAGAACTCACTGTCTCCTGGTTTCTAGCCTAAGGTGTGATTTAGACTTCTGTGCCAATGCACATCAGGGAATGTATTCTTCTGGTATTTGTTCATGTCTAGTATTGCTACAAAATAGGACCTTACACCTGTTGTGGGCCTGGATAACCTCTTACTCTTTGCTGTCATCTAGTAGTCACCTCAAATTTTGTAGCACACATCTGAGACAATCCAGACAATCTGTAACACATATCTGGGACAATTAAGACAATCCCTAAACAAATTTGTTTCTTCACTGTAAAAGGCACACACAACATATTTCTGTCTACCTACAATACACATTTTTCTGTGCTTCTTTGGCTATTTGCTGGGTGGGATGAAAGAAGTCAGGGCAGGTTACTTACCGTGACTGTTTTTATCCGTCCCAGTTGCCTACTACAACTCCAGCCAGAATGATTGATTAATAAAGTGCATTGCTCCCCTTCGTCGCAGGGCTCCATCCCACACCACTGTTTATTAACAATGATCTGGGCTGCCGGACACCAGCACAGAAGTCAAAGAAGAAGGAAGTATTGAAGGTGAGAAAGGGAAAGAAAAGAGAGGAAAGAAAATTAGGCACACATTTAACAGAATTATCAATAAAACATGAGACTTAAAGCCTTGTCATTCATTTTTACAGTGCAAACTTCCAGTTAAGCCAAACTGAGAAGTCTAGGAACTGTAGTCTGAAAACATTTGGATGACCTCAAATTTGGGGAAGCTCTCATCCTTCCAAATGAGACTCTCTGGCCCCTGCAGTAACCTGCCCCCCCCCCCGCTTCACTTCCAGGAAGGGATCTCCTAGGATGGAGCTAGAATGAACAGAGAGTTAAGACTTCAGGGCTCTGGGCGCCAACTCTCCAGAACAGAATGGATTCATGTTAGATCACTTGGAATTCTGCTGTGGATTTATTATTATTTTTTTGCCATTGAGAAAAATGTTTCAAAAGAGACGCCAACTATACTGAGAAAAAACCGAAGCTGTGAAATGGGAAAAAGGCAGTGTGGAGGAGCACTCTAAGGGGTTAAATGCAGAGCTGCAGAACAGGGATTACATCTATGGTCCTTTTTGCTGCAACTCCTTCAAATATGAGATAACTACCACCTGTGGGCTCAGAATAGCCTCACGTTCACCATACATATTCACCCACTCACAGGCCCCGTATATTTCCTCCCTCCCTCCCCACATAGCAACACTAGGGAGCATGTTACTGTTGCAAAACCACAGCACGTAGCAACACAAGATAACAGATGCCTGCATTCCAAAACCTCAGGAAAGCATCCTGCAAGGCCTGGGAAAAGAGCTTTTTGTCATCACATATTCCAGTCAGCAACACTGGCTACCCACCAGCAGTGAGCAACTTTTGATCTCTCCAGGGCTACATCCTCCAGGAGTAAAAAGTGTGGGGAGAGGGACTGTGTGCCAATGGCTGATGAAGCCAAAGCAAGCAGACTTAAAAGTGAGATTGGCTAATTCTTTCATTGCTTCTTTTATCTCTGGCGGGTGGAAGAGGGCAGAGTAGATGTTTTTGGTCCAAAGTCAGGGTTGCCAAAGGGTCTGGAAATTAAGCTGCAAGGGACTTGATAGTAAGTCAAGATCCACATGTGGCTTTAGCAGCTCAGGTTGTTGACTTTTGATTTAGGCAGTGGCTGGGTCTTATGCAATCACATGTATTTCTTTAATGCTCCACAACACATTGATTCATAAGAAGCAGAGTTCTGCTTGTTTAGGAAGGAAGGAGGGAGAAAGTGCCCTACAGCCATCTGAAAAATGTTCCCTGGGAATTCTCCAGATTAGTAAGAGGAGAAATGGAGGGGACCTCAGGGGAAAGGGGACCAACCCAAGACTGCCTTTCTATCAGAAACGCCCTTCCAGTCATGGAAAAGCTACTGGAAATCACAATCCAGCTGCTCCGTCCAGCTATTATGGTCATAGTCATAGCACAGAATCTATATTCTCTCACAAATCCACATTCACACCCATACATATTCCAATCTTCTTTCGGCATCCAAAAATAGGGAGAATTGTGTGAGAACTACCAATAAGAGCCGCCCCCTTTGACTTCACTCGGAGAAGGTTGACCTGCTGAAGATTTTCACAGATAAAACAGAGAGATCTGCAGGGGGAAACCTTTGTGGGTGTGCCTGCAAATACACTGCTATCCACACATGGAAACCCTAATTCTTGCTCACGTGGGATAAAAAGAGATTTTCCCATGCCCACCAACCTATCATGAGGCTGGAGGCTCCTATTCTGAACACCCTGGAAGTGTTTCAAAGGTCAGGAGTCCCCCTTCAGATGAACACAGCAAAACAGGCATCAATGAACTATCTACAATGATAGACTGATCAAAAAGAAGTTCTAATGTAGCTCTGAAACAGGCAAAAATCTCATGAATGAACATGCCAGTTGATTTTCTTGAATTGTAATGTAAGTCCGGAAAAAAATCTGCACTTTTTTGCATGCACTTAGTCTGGGAGTTTGCTGTTAAATCTCATTAAACACTGCCTGACTTCTTTTTTTGAATAGAATGATCTAAGAAATCTGCCTCTGCCAACACCAATTTGTCTATTGTTGGACAAATAGTAACAGCGTTATTAATGATTAAGGGCAATTATTTAGTTCCAAACATGACCAAACACTGGTGAAGGATGAGTTTTGATGGGTCCATTTTAGTAAGTGCCTTGATTGAATCCAAAGGCAGGGTACCAACTCTTCAAAAGGTCACAGAAGACAAATGCCTCATCTCTTGTGTTGATTAGTGATGACAAAACAACCCCCCACCCAGTTTTGTTTTGCTTTGTTTTGTTTCCCCTTGAGTTACACTAACAAAACTCAATAATGTTCTAAACTTTTGATTTCTGGGAATGCCCCTAGCTTTAGCTCACAATGCAGTCTCCAGAATGGAAAAGCCATAACTGTTGCTATTAACTTGCTCTCATAGACCTTCATGGGTCCCTGCAATGTGTCTCAGCCATCTGTATCAAAATGCTGGTCCTGATGGGCCAGATTGATGGGTCTTTGGTGCAATCAGACAAAAGTGAAGGCAGCATTTTTTTCTTACCATCTACACAGGCAGGTTTTGCTTTTGTTGTTCCAGCAACTTGTCCTCTTCGACAGGCACACCGTGCGGTCTGTCGGGCAATCATCCTTTTGGGATGGCTCATATCTCTATCCAGGGCTGTGATCTCACATGTCCCCACCTCCAGCTCCTTTCCTGTTGGGATAGAAGACAGATTTAATCCCTTTAGATACAAAAATACAGCAAAATAATGCAGCCTATTTACCAGAAAAGGAAGTCAGAGCTTGGACCCTGGATCCTAAGCTAAAGTGAGTCCCTGTGGTGGCAACAGCTCTAATTTATACAGGTGCCCCAGAAAAAGATGGTAGGCAATCAATTCAATTGAGTAGAAGCAAAGTTTTCTAATCTTACAGATGGGAGTCCAACAAAAACAGTTTTGCAGACATGATGAGCAAGTACATTAATCGACTATGCAAAACTGTATCAACATCTTCTTTGTAACTTCTGCTGAAGGGAGGACATTGTATACATTCATACAAATTCTCAGAACACACATAGGAGTAGAAATTCAGCTCCTTCTCATGTAACACATTGGTATCCAGGTATGCCTATGAATAACTCTTGCCATATCACCAACAGAATTGCTGTGCTGTATTTCTTTTATTGGCTGGGAGGATATGATTATTTCTAAGGTGCTGGGGGTTTTGTACACTCCCATGCTGAGAAACGTGAGCCCATTCAAGTTTGGCTTGCTGGCTAACTAACCTAATAAACTCTCCAACCTAGCCAAACAAGAGGAAATTCCAAAGCCACTAATCTGCATTACAGTGTTATGATCCAGGCAGCAAGCTTTATTTATTTATATATTAATATGTCTTTGGTCTTCCTTTACAAGGTCAAGGCAACATAGATACTTCCTCTTCCAATTTTATCCTCACTAAAAAATCTAGATGATTGTTGCCATATAAGAATTTAAGCATTTCAATCTTAGCTTAATACCCTAGCTATAATATCATCTTTTGATATGGGAAAATACTGAAGTATTTTCCACCTCTTGTCTTAGAGCCACAGAGATTGAATTTTAAAGAAGCATTAGTTTACCATCATTGCACAACTCACATTCTGGTTTAGCATTCATAAATCCAAGTTATGGTTTGTTTAAACATAGCTTGCCAAATAACAACAAAGAAGGTTATATTCACACAACTAATTAATTCATCAGTTATGTTTTGCAAACCATAATTGGGATCACACCATTTGTTATACCAAAACCAAGCAAATATTTTTGGAATTTAGTGTGATATGAGAAATGGACTACTAGATCTCCAGTTAGAGAACCACTTTCAGCCATACTGACCCTGTTTTTTCTTCTTCTTTCCCTTCTCCCATCCAAGGAAGTCCATGATAGAATTGGGCAATAGCAAAGCTTCCTTGTGTTAATAGTCATATTTTTCCAAATTGGTTTCTTGCTTGTATAACAGGTTGGCCAGATATTGCTTCCTATATTATTGACTCCCTAGAAGAGTCTTCTTGATTAAAAGAAGAAGAAAAAAATCACATGGATTTGTTCAGCAACTACAGACATTCTTGCTAATGGCCTGCTATTAACTGCTCTTTAGGCACAAATACTCCTTCCTGCAAGGGTTACACAATCTGACTAATAATCTATTCTGGACTATAACTTTTTTGATAATCTGTCTGAATTCCTGCCTATTTGCTCTAAATATAAAATATTTGAAATACATGCATACTGTATTTATACCCTAACCTTTTAAATAGGTTCAACCTCTTATCTGTTTCCTTGCTTCCCCTATTTAGGTGAATAGCAAGTTTCTCATTTCTTCAGTTCTTCTTCTTCAGTGGCATTTATGTAAACAAAACGTACGAGATCACTTCGATTTATACAGGAACATACGGCAGCCTTCTCATATTTTTTTGAATTGTAATATACACATTCAGTCTCTGGCTTGCTCATTCTCCTAGAGCGAGTTATTTGTAATCTGAATAAGTATATCAGAGAGGCTAAGACATTTCTATTAGAACTACATTTGCTGGATGTGATTTACCATGACACCTGTTCTTTTATTATTTTTGTGGCATGCGATGACTTAGGTCCTGTTCTTCTCCAACTATCCTCTGCTACTGGTATCATAAAGGAATATATTTATCATATCTTCGGCTTTCCTATGCAACAAGGATATTCCATACCCTCCAGCATCACCCTGTTGAACTGCCTGCCTGCGTTATTCTTTTGAGGGAATTCCTGTAATCCAGGCTTGCAAAGAGAACGAGGGGATGGAGGTGGTGAACCTCAATTGCATGTAATTGTGCAGTGGAGCCTGTGCTCAGTGACTTTAGCCCATCAGACCCTAGTGCTCTTCTTGCAGAACCCTTCAAAAACCTGGTTTTAAAGGGCTATATGTGAAGGGTGAATTGGATTTTGGTTTGCAGGCAATTTGAATATGGTGACAGGCATGCAATTTTTTCTCTATATCTTTCCGGTTTTGTATCTGAAGTCAGACATGTGGCCATTTGGGTCAGGGGAGAGGAGTCTTTTAAGGGCAAAGCAAAGTGTTTGGGGCTATACAGGTAGAGGAATGTTCAGTTTGGGATAATAACAGCGTGTGGGGCTAAGAACTTCACCCTCACCGTGCATTTTCTCTCTTGTGTAATTTCTTTCCCATGCTGTGCGCAACAGGCAAGGCCATCCTCCAGGCAATGTTGACTGGAGAAGTTTTAATTCTGCTCTTCATCATATTCTCCTTCTTCCAGCTGCTAACTGCTAAAACAGGTGGGGCTGCTTCCTGGGGCTTTATAGTCCATTTCAAGAGTCACTTTGACCTCTGTACAGCTTGCCAACTTCAAGTTTCCAAATTATGATTTAACTTATGACGACCAGATCTTTAATGGTCTTTATAACAAGAACCAGGAATAGCAAGATATTCCCCTTCCTCCAGGTGGTTTAGATGAGACAGGAATGCTGAAAAAAACTGTATCCGTACATAGTAGTTGTTCACTGTGGCAGCTTTTTAAGAAATGCTATAAAATGTCCAATTTATGGATCAAAGCTGTGAGTGTCTTAAATATCATTCAAGAAATGAAAAATAAGCCCCTAACTCTTCATGATCTGCCCATGTTCTAAGGGCCTGAGATATATTTGTATAGTGCCACAGATTGGAAAGAGCTACTCTGCAAAAGCTTAGCAAGAAAACAAAACCAATTGGCTAGTTTCTTCAACAAGAACACTGTTGAAATCAAAGTTGGGAGAAAGCTGCAAACATTCTAGTTCAGTGATGGAGATGTGCAGATAGGCATTCTATCTTCAATTCTTGGTCTCTATAGGCTGGGTTGAGAAAAAACTGCTGACCCAAAGCTTTAAGGAACCATAGCCAACACCAAAAATCATGGGCTCTGTTTTCAGCATTCCTAAAAAATACTGAAGAGAAAAAAATATGAACTGTTCTTCTCAGTATTTTTATTTATTTATTTATTTTAAATCTATCCAGCAGTTTATTTCTGGGCTGTGTACAAACACGAGTGTTTTTTTTTCTTAATACCATTTTCCACAATGCTTGTGCAAAACACTGCTCCATTCAAGTTCACGAAAGGCCATGTAACAGTACCTGAAAAAATGCATTTGTGATTACACCTTTCTACCTACTCCTTGCCTACAAGTAGATATTATAGAAGATATGTACCCTTTGAAGCAATTCAGAAAGCAGAGGGGGATAAAGGACAAAACAAAATGAACACAGAATAAAGAACTGAGAACAAATTAATTTTTTTGAAAAATATTGATTAAAAAAGATAAATGCTTCCATTCCCTTAATTGACTATCTAAAGAATGAATGAAGTACAGTATATTAAGGGATAACTACGTTCATGCACAATTTTTAACCAATGACCACCAGGTTTGGGCTGTAGCAATCAGAATGACCTCCAGAAGGCAGCAAAGAGATACACTGAGCTGTAAATCTTTCCTGGCATCATCTGGATATTTGCGGCCAAGATACAGTGCTCCCAAACCACATGAAGCAAGCCCATTTAGACAGATCTTCTCCCACCTGATATCCTTCAGAAGTGTTAGTCTACAACGTCTACCATTCTTATACTACTTTTTTTAAATGATGAGAGCTATAGCTCAATATTGTTAAGAGTACTGTATCAGATTGGAACAGGCAGACGTAACAGATTAACAGTTCTTGTAAACATGAGATGAGCAGAAGTTTAAGTAAAATCAAATCAATGGATAATTTGCAATAATGTTTTTGATTTGCAATGATTTAATCAACAGAAGCTCAAACAGAGCCAGTTTGGTGTAGTGGTTAAGACACTGGGCTACCAACTGGGAGTTCTACTCCCACTTTAGGCACAAAGCCAACTGGGTGAACCAACCCCATGTAGGAGGCAATAGCAATCCATTTCCAAAATCTTGCCAAGAAAACTGCAAGAACTTTTCCAGGTAGTCATCAGGAGTCAACACTGACTTGAAGTGTCATAACCAAACCTGTTACCCCTAAATTAGGTCACAAGCATCCATAGTTATAGGCTTTCACAGGGGTGGGCTCCAAAAATTTTAGCAACGGGTTCTCTGCCTGGTTGCTGGGCATGGCCATGGTGGACGTGGCCTAGCTGGCCTCCTGCACCATGGCAGGGGGGCTGTTTTCATCCTCCCTGGGCTCCGGAGGCTTTCCTCGAACCTCCGGGATGGTGAAAACAGCCTCCCTGGGCTCTGGGGGGCTCCGGAGGCTGGAAACAGGTCTGTTTCCAGACTTCTGGTGCCTCCGGGAGGCCCGTTTTTCACCCTCCCTGAGCCTCTGCGCAGGCCCTGAACTTACTGACATCCAAAACAGGCCGTGTGGAGACTCCTGGGACGGGTGAGGTGGGTGAGGTGGGTGAGGTGGGCGAGGTGGGCAGGGTGGGTTGGCCCAGCCAGGGGTGGGATTCACAGGTTCGCTGAACTGGACAGACTCTTAGCAAGAGGATCGCCTGAACCCATGCAAACCCGTAGCAGCCAACCCCTGGCCTTTCAGATGCTGACTTGTATATAAACATCATCCCAATGTGTGGCTCATGGAGCCCAGAAGATATCATGCTCTGCCTGCCTGCTGAACGATCATTTTGCAATTTGCTTAGCCTCACCAATATTATGCTCCTAAGCTCTGGTTGGTCTATGCCCCAAGATAGTAGTAAAAAGATAGAGCATATTCTACAAAACTGAAGTCTTTCCTCTGCTGCATCTGATCTAATCAAGACAGAGCATTGGAACAGACTAGACACTTCATGTGAGCCCAACTTGTATAATTCCAAGGATAATTTGTTTCTCATTTAGAACAGACATTAAAATTTTGCATGTCTGCAGTTCATGTCTCATACCTGCAGCAGAGTCATAAAGTGTCTCCCAAAAGTAGTTAGCAGTTTTGGTCTCGGAACGCCCCACAAATCTAATAAAGGAGTAACAACAGTGGTCTACTTTGCAAGGCTGAAGAAGGGGGGGAATATGTTTTCTGACAAATTTATATTTTTTGAATTCTGTAATTTTTCTGTTCTCTGCCAGGATTTATTTTTTGGTAAGTGATCTATCTCTTCCTCTACCATACCTCTCTCCCCATTTTTCAAATTATCAAGGTAATCAACAGCTTCCAATACTTCACCTGCTGAATTTTTATTACCATAGCTAATTCTCATCATATTAGCTCTGGAACAATCATGATACCTTTTGAATATTTTGACAAAAGCAGACAGTCAAATACAGGTTTGGACTTGTATATATTTCACAGTTTTAATTCAAATATTTCTTCTCCATGTTAGCATAATTTCTACTTTTGCTTAATAGTCAAAGCTTAATTTATACATGATTATATTACATTAACATGAAATATCTACATAGACTCTTTTGTAGAACAACAGTGCCAGCCTTTTTTTTTTTTGCATAGTACATTTTTATGTACTATTTCACATTTCACAAAAAATCTGAATCTGAAGTCAATGTACATTTCTTAGTGCAATTAAGGCAAATTTAAGATTTTATTTAAAAATCTGCCAGATTTCAAACACTGAACTTACGCAAATAGATAAAAACGAGGAATGATTGCCACAGTGGTTATAGTAGAGATACAAAAAGGTGTTGCATTTAACTGCACAAAATGTTATAGTTTAAGAGAAAGCTGATCAGAACTCCTGCAGGAGAGGAGAAACAATTGGAACCAAGGTAGAGAATTTCTGTGGAATCTTAATGGCTAAATTAGCTTTTAATTAAGCAATCCTAGAGGCCAAACCATAACAAAGTTACTCATTAAGGTGCTGCAGTATTATAATAAATGTGCTGTGCTCTTTAGAATGCTACAAGGCTGTCTGTTCTTCAAATTTCATCTCTATTGGTTTTTGAAAAAGGCTATTACTAAATTAAAAAAAAATAACAGGATTATACCTACTATGCTCAAATTATTAGGCTTTTCTTAGCAACCAGCATTAGTATATCCACATATTCATTATCTATATATCCATGAGACAGTAAATGTCACATATTTAAAATGTTTGCCTTTGCAGAGTGGTGGGACTATGTTGTTACTGAACAATCTTAAGTGTAACGTTGACTTTTCCCTGCTACAAAACTATAAGAATGAAGTGCAAGTAATTTGCACCTTGACTGCTTTCAGATTGTCCAGTAAAGGAAGCTAAACAGCAAACAGCCTTGTGACTTATAAGTGATTTAGGGTTCTGGCAAGGTGGCAAGCAAGTTGGCACTGCCTTGAATCTTTCATGCCTGAGGCTAGCTTTGAACTCATAACTATGGCTTGATTGGATAAGCTCTCATCCTTTGAATCATTGCATAAATATTTAGCTACAGTTGTTAAATTGTGATATAATTAATGGATCAACATGGATTTGCAAATCTCCTGCATCCTTGTTTGCAAGAGGCCCCCGTTTCTGGGCTCGCAATGGGACATTTATGCTGACAGCAATCTTTATAGGTTTCTGGGGAAGTAAATATCAGCTCAAGATTTCTTCTGCAGTTGCTGGGCTGGCATGACTGTTACACAGTGTAGAGCTGGGAGAAAGAAAGAGGGAAGCCCAGGAACAAATCAGTTGCTTTACAGGGCTTGTGCTTGCTGCCCAATAGGATTTTTCTTCTCTCTGACCCCCTCATACATACGTATAAGAAATAAAAAATAGAAAAGCTGTTTATTATCATATCCTAACTTGTTCTGATTATCTGATCCTTTCCCCATAACGTCATATGCTAGAAATTCTCTGCATCCAGTCATTAGACAAAGGCTAGATCAGAGGACTGAATGCTTTATACAGGCTTTCTCCAACTCAGTGACCTCCAATTCTGGCCATTTGTAGTTGAAGTGGATGAATCTTACTGTTGAAGAGCAACTGGGGGATACCAAGTTAGGGTGAAGTATGTCAGTATGTTTGTGGAAAAAAGAGTAAAGACTAAGAGATGAAGACTTTGTCAGAAAGAAAAAAAATGCCTTCTCCACATATTAATGGGATACGCACACATAAGTATTTTAAACTAGAGCTTTAAACATAAAAGTAAACACTTTGTTTATTTCCCCAATCTGCCTATCCTGGATGGGTTGGGACTTCAAGGGCCAAGAATTCCAGCCAGATTGTGCTGGCTAAAAATTCTAGAAAGTGTAGCCTCAAGGCATCCAGGTTACAAAAAACTGGACTACCCTATTGTGATACAGAATTCAAATTTATAACATTGAGTCTCATATTAAATCTCATACACTGTCTTGGAGGGAGTTATATATGCACTGTAGTAACAAATAGAGATATTGATAAAATCAAAATTTCAAACTTATAGTTTCAAACTAGTAACCAGAATTAGACCCTTACCTTGGAATGTAAGAAACTACCTTATACCAGATCATTGTTCATCACATATTAATTAATAGCAGTTTACCAGGCAGAGATGTTTCCCCATTTATTTCCCACTATTTGAGCCAAGCCTACTTTGACCTATAATTAAAATATCAATGGAGGAGGCAGGATTCATGATTTAAAAGGTAGCAGGACCTGGGGTCACAGAACTTTACATCGCAATTTTCAACTGCACAGAGCTGTCTCTTGGAAAAATAAAAAATAAAAATACCATGGTTCAGGCCATGCTAAATTTGAAACACAAAGAGAGTAGGAGGAGTCAGAAAGAGAAACTGGCACCTCTCAAAGCCAAAAGCCATTTGGCTAGACAGAGATGTTTTTTTACCCATGTCTGCCTGTCTGCTATGATAGCAAAGCCTGGTCTAATTTTTAAGATTTCTAATTTGCAGATTCCCAAACTCAACTGGTCACATGTTCTATAGATATATTATATATATAGTCCTGGCCACATCACCCACAAACCAACGCTGTTCAGAGTATAACCCTTCCATAGACACATTGAGCTTTGATCATGCAGAAGCCAGGTCTGTGAGGATAACCTTTATTTCTGTGAGAGCCTAAGCATCAAGAGATTCAAACTGTGAAGTTTGTCTAAATGTCAAAAGGGGTTCAAGAGTCTGAAGAGAAACCCACTTTTTTATATTTCTACAGCACCATACATATACATATGATAGCCTGCAATGTTGTAAGCAATAAAAGCACCATGAATTTATTGCCGCCTCGAGTTCCCCAAATGGATGAAGAGAGGTGGGATATAAATCGAATAAATAATAATAATAATAATTGCAAACATGGTGGCAGGAAAATGAGTCTGATTCAGAGAAAATGCAAATCCACGAGTCTAGGTTAGGCATGCCTCATCTTGGCCTTCGATCATAGGAGCTTTCCCTTTCGTGCTCCTTGAAAGTTTCCCTTTTTATGATTGTGTATCTGATTGAGCATTTTTTGGTTTTTCGATGCTAGAACAGTTATTTTCACCTTTCCCTTGCTTACTTTCCAGATCTAAAATCTATGTTCCTTAGATCTTCTGCCAGGCCACAGATAAGCGGAGTCCATGAGTATTTAATTGGAAGCCCCAATATACACATATCTGCTGTTATCATTCTTTTCATCCCAATACCAATACGAAAAACCTGTGGGAAATAAAATAATTTATTTTCCTTTGAAATTTAAATTGTAAAATGGCCCAGCAAAAGGTCTGGGATCACTTGGATGTGATGTCACCAGACTGTTGCTCCTTGACTCCCTAAAACAAACGATGAATGCAATGGAATGTTATTGGCCAAAGCAGCCCATGCAGTTTTCTGAAGTTGGGCAAGTTGCTTTGGCTCATCTTAGAATCTGTACTTTTGTTTTGATTTGGTGAACATGAGGCCTTAATGGTTGCCCAAGCTGTTCAGCTTAAGATAGTCCTAATGTCATAGTGCCGAAGTGTTAATATTATAGCTAGCTCGTATTAGCTGAATTTTATTTTCTATCCTTCTTTACTTTTGCTGCCTTGGTAAAAATATCATATCCCTGACATTTTGCCTGGGGTGGGAGCTAAATACGACTTCTGTCTTCTCAGAGACAAAATACCATTGATATTAAATATACACAGTGCCTTTGTAAAACTAGAGGAATGGGATGATATTTGGCCCCAAGAAAGGGAACAGATCCATAAAACCAATAGCTATATATGATCTTTGGGTTTCACTCTTGATTTTTAAATGTAAAAGGCCCCAATAATAGATTCATTAGTTATAGTTTAAGGGTGCCTATCCCCTGGTAGGCAAACCGTGCGTGACTCAAGAGAGAAGGAGATTTGTTTGCTCCATGACAAGATCCTAGCCTCATCCTGGTTAGTTCCAAGTAAAGCTCTCTGAGCAGGCCTTGGAAGGAAAACAAGTGGAAAGCTCATAAATGCACAAGACAGAATCATGACAGGTGCTGTATGAAACAGCTCTGAACTTACCTTCCTTGGGCAGATGGCAGTACAAGAGCCAGAAGAAGAGGAGACAGCCAAGTATAGCAATTATCCTGGTAGACAGCTCTCTCCAACCGGCCAGCATTCTTATAGAGGTTTCCCCAGATGGGCCACCAGCAGGGGCCAAAGGAGGATGCACCCCACTACAGAGTTCAGCCTTTTTCTAAATCCAGCTATAATGGGGTGTCTGTCTGGCACAGAGGAGATTCTTCTGCAACTGGAGCACAGCTGCATTCCCTCTCTGGCAGAGCAAAGCTGTAGGTAGCAGCATTAGGCTTTCAAGAGAGAATGTACAGCTCCAACTGCAACTTCCTAGAGTGCCCGGCTGGGTTGTTTAGGATCGGGCGGTTCTCGCTCTAGAGTCCAGGGGTACCAGAAGTCTTGTTTCTTAACAAGGAAGAGGCTCCCTCCCTTTTACATATTATCCTGAACATCAAGCTCCGCCCCCACTGTAGCCGAGAAGGATGTTCTGAAATCCTGATTTGCACCAGTTAATTGCTTTAAAAGTAACCGTGGGGGTTGCAGCTTCCAGGGACCCCGCCCCTTTCCTTGGGACCAGCCAAAGTCCCGGCCGTGCGCAGTTCGGTTCTTGACTTAGGTGTCTTTTCAACAACCGCAGATGCGGTTTCTGCTGCTGCTTTTCCCCTTCGCCGTCTGACGCGGTTTGCCAGGCGCAATCTTCGGCACTACGATCTCCGCTTCAAGAGCCCACCCGAGAGCTCGGCTCCCCGCCTGCTGCGCTGCCGCCTGCTCGTCCGGCCTTCCTCGGGCGCAGGGGGAAGCTTTCATCCTCGGCTGCGGGGAAAGCCTGGGGAGGAGGGGGAGGGCAGAGGAGCGGAGCCTGCCAGCAACAAGCTCCGACCCCGCACCCTTTGTGCCACAAACACACACACACACACACACACACACGGTCTCTCGAGCGCTCTGGGCCGCGCGTGGCGCCTCTGACTTTGGCTACCTGTGGCAAGCTTCTTGGATCCGACCGGGCTCCCTGAAACCAAAGGCTACCTGCCGGGGAGCGGGGGCGGGGGGGGAGAGAATTTCTTTCGATCCCGTTTTTAGCAGGGAGGAAGGCGAAGTCTGGGGGGTGCGCGCGTGCCAAGTAGAGAGACTGGCGGGTGTCAAAGCTCAAACTGGGGGCTCGCGGCCCCCTTTCCCCCAGAAACAGAGTCCGGCCCCTCCCTCCGATACTTTCGGGCTCTCCGCAGCGGGAGAAGCTTGGCCCGTTCTCTGCGACTGAGAAGCCCCGGTTCCCTCCCCGACCGAAGCCGCTGCGGCGACTGCCGCTCCTGTTCGCGGTTCCGAACTGTTTAAGAAAGCCACGCCAGGAGCAGGGCGCAATTCCGGCCGAAGCGTCGCCACCTTCCTTAGTTCAGCACTCCCCTCATGGACGTCTGGCCAGCTTCGCGCCTCTGCAAGGCTGCCAGCGGAATCCCTGCTCGAAGCGGCCCCGCGCTATCGCTGCAGCTTTCCCCACCACCACCACCCGGCGGGTGCAGGGTATCTTCTCCAGGCCGCGCCGAAGAAAGATCCGGGGAAAGTTTCTCGCTTGCTCGCTGTTTGCCCGCGAGCGGCTCCTTCTCCCCGCACTCGGCGCTCCGAAGCAGCGGCGCCGGCCTCTCCCGTTCGCCGCCGACCGCCTCCCCAGACGGAGACCCCCTGCTCTGAATTCTCCTTGGCGGAATGTCTCCCTCCGCTTAACTCTTTCCGCGCTGCAGCCTGCCGGCCGCCCGCTCCGCTCCGCTCCGAGCTGCTGGTCTGCTGCTGCCGCATTCCCTGCCCGCCGCTTTGCCTTTGGCTGGAAGAGTCCTGCTAGGAGTGGGCTTCGCGTCCTCCTCCCCTAGCAAAGGTGAAAGCCGCAGGGCATGGGAGGGCCGAGTAATGCAGCATTCCGGGCTTGTTGGCTCAGCCTGGCAGCGGAAAACCCGGAAGGAGCAATACGGCTCTTGCTGGGGGTTGGCTGAGGAGTCAGTTTTTCACGCCGGACCTACTTGGTGGCTGAAGGACGGCATCAAGTGCGGGGTGTGTGTGTGTGTGTGACTGACTCCCCTTCCTTCTGTGGGACGGGGACGGCGGCCTCCGTGGGGTGGCTTGTGCAAGTACGCGCGACGCGCCCACACAGGGAGCGAGGAGCAACGCCGCGGAAAGCTGTGGCGCACGACGGGGGCGAGTCGGGCAGGGGGCCCGGGGCCGTGTTGCTTGCCTGGAGTCTGGGGGACGATGTTTCTACGGGAGCCTGGGGTGCGAACGATGGCTTGTACGCCCCGATCTAGGGACCTCCCCCGAAGGAGGGTGCTGCTTTCCTACGGAAAAAGGGGTTTTCTCCACATTCATTTCTCACATCGCCTGGGACGCCCTTCCAGCCTTCCCCAACCTGATGCCCTCCAGACGCGACCCCCTGTCGATCGAGCCAGCCAGCCAGCCAGCAGGGACTGCGCCGTGACTGGGGACGGTGGGAGCTGCAGTTCAACGCACCGCTGATTGTTAGCTTAAGAGTCTTTCGGGCAACTCTTATTGCAGTGCAGATGATACTGTTGCTGTCTGCTTTGCCAAAGAAGGTCCTGTTTCCATGGATTGAACAATGGAACAAGGACATTTTTTAAGAGGATTTTGCAGGGGAGGGGCGGGGAAACAGTATATCCTAAGAGAAGAAGAAAAGAGATTTTTTCCTTATGACCTCGAAGAAATTCTTGGGTTACAGGTAAACTTTAGACCTGGATTATGTCGGTCCATTCAGTGGACTGAGTGAGGCCTTTTTTAAATATAAGAAATTGGAATTTGCTCCCCATTGAATTATGCTTCCCCGGAAGTTTCACAGCTTAATCCTAAATCCTCGTTTGTCACTAAGAGAACAGCATGCAGTGCCTTTTACCTGCTGCGGATGCCTCATCTGTTCCAGCCTTGGATCAGACATTTGGCCATGATGATATGTGTCTGTGGCAGCTGGCCTTGACTACTGCAGTATTTCTGTGTGGACTTGCTCCCAGCTCCTTTGGAAACTAAAATCTTTAATGTGCAGAATAAACTCATGCAACCATTTTAATCACAGCACCCTGTTGCTGGCTGGTAGTAAAGAGCAAACATATTTTGAATTCAAAATGTTTCAAGTTGTAATTTTTGATTTGCATTTGAAACTACCACTGAAATGAGTTTTGAAATGTTTGAACTCAATACAGCTCTAAGCAGAGCTTAAAACACTTTGTTTTGAATTGGAAATGCTTTCAGAATTTTTTAAAACAGCCCATTTTGTACACAAAGGAAATATTTTGAACTCAAAACAGGGCATTTTGAATTTAAAACAGAGTGGATGGGAAATTAGCATTCCTACGCTGGTGGATAATTCTTGAAGATGTCCCAACATATCTGGGGGGGTATAAAATATTATAAATTTGACTGGATGAAGAGCAGTTTATATATTCCCTAATAAAGAGATAATACATTTTTCAACTGCATACATAATACAGATACATATAACTACAATACATTTGTGCTCCGTAAATTACACAGATTAGCACACAACTAGGATATATGTGTATGACCTAGTTTCATTTGCATCTTTTTCATACCAAGAGAACAACACAATATACCAGTATTTTCTCATCCTTTTAAATGCTCCTCAGATAATGGTGTGTTTTGGAAAACCTGCCTAACTATCTGTAATCTGTCAGATGCTGCACTATTTTCAAATTTACATGCAGATTTGTAACAGTTACATTTATATCCCACTTTTCTTCAAAAAGAGAAGAAAGGGGCAGCGTAGTGGCTCAGCGGTTAAAAGTCTTGGTTTGTCAGCTGGAAAGAGACCTGAGCTTCACGTGATGGGGTGAGTTCCCATCCTTGCCTCAGCTCCTGTCAATTTAGTAATTCGAAAGCATGCAAATGCAAGTAGACAAATAGGTAGCACTTTGGTGGAAAGGTTACAGCACTCCAGTGTCATGCTGGTCGCATGACTGGAAATGTCTTTGGACAGTGCTGTCTCAATGGCCTTGAAACAAAAATGGTCAGCAATAACTGGTGAAGTTAAATCTGCAGGGATTCCTTTATCTTTTTACCTTTCTTCTAAAGAGATCTTTGATATTGACAGAGAATTTTCCCAGACTCTGGATTGAATAGGATGCATTATGTTGAAGCACAAATTTATTGAAAGCCCTGGAGGAGAAGACTTGCTTTTTTATATAGATTTATGCAAATTAGAGTATACATATAATTGGATACCACAGCAAGGTGTGTGGCTGGGTGTGAACAAAAGCAAGTATTTGATTGGCTATAGCACATCATGTGCCTAGTGAGGCAATCAGATGTAACTATGAGATAATAAGGCAGGATTACAAAGAAGAGGCTTGAAAGAACAAAGGCAGTTTTCCATTAGCACAGTTTCTTTCGAGGGATTCACTTTTGCTTGGCTTTCCCAAGTTTTGCTTCTTTCCCAGTACCTTTTCTCAGCTTATCAGCGTTCCTTGGCCTTCAATATGTTTTATGGCTGATGTGATAGTTTTAGTTTCCCTGGGAATGTTTATTGGGTTAGGGGCTTTAGCTTGAGCCCCACCTCCAAAATTCTTTTTCAGTAATTTCCATATGATCTCCTGACAATCGTTCAAAGTAGGTTAAGCTGAAATATGGTGTCTGGTTCCAGATCATCCAGTAAACTTAATGACTTTCATCCAGTAAACTTAACTCATCTGTATCTGAGTCTAAATTTCTAGAGTCTGAATGAGACATTCACAGTCCTAATTCAGGATGCTGATGAATCCTCAGCTGTAAATAACAGTATCTGGTAAATTCTATGGAGATTCTCAGTCATCCAGGTCATGGTTGCAAAGATGCTTTTTCAAGAGGCAACTGGACATTCTGGTTTTCTTTGAAGACATTTCATCTTATCCAAGAAGCTTCTTCAGCTTTCAACAGTTCCTAGAAGGCTCCACACCCATTTACAATACTCTGGTGACCCTGACAACAGAGATAAATCTCCAGGAGAGCCTCAACAACTCTGTAAAACAGGGCTGTCAAACTCCTGGCTCACGGGCTGGATGCATCACGTGCTGGCCACACCCACGCACAGTTTAGCGAAGCAGAAAAAAGTCCCAATATGTCACATGATGCCACCATGACAATGTGAATTTGACAACCCTTCTCTAAAAGAATGTCAATGATCAGCTCTCTGCAATAAGTATAAATCCTTCCATTCCCCACCATCCAGTCAGAGCTGAAGAAACTTGGATGAGAAGCGAAATGTCTTCAAAGAAAAACCAGAAAGTCCAAACACCTCTGAAAAAAGCACCTTTGGGACATCTGGTGAATACTTTCAGCAATATTCACTTTTCTGTAGTTCAGCGGCAGAATTAGAAGGTGCAAAATGGGATATATTGCTTCACCTGCAGGGCGGTGATAGTCTCTTGGCCACCCGCCTTCCCTTCTTAGCCTGTCTTGCTCTAATATTAAGCAGTTTGCTTTGGAGTTCATACCCTTTTTGGTATTGCATCCTTCCTAGGCAGGAAGGCATTCTTCCAGAGTCTTTTGCACTAGATTGACTTTCCTTCATTCAAATGAAGCAAAAAGAGTCTCTCCTTCTCCATTGTTGGCTTCTCCTATAATGACAACCCCATACCTTCACTCCTGACCCTCTCCTTTGATTTGGGGGAAATCAATACACGTGTTCCACTACAGGAGTGTCTGTGACTGGTTTGTTAACTATGAAAGACCCTGAATGAATAGCATGCAGGTCGGTGATTTACCACCAGATCTGTAGGGATAAAGGGAAACCAATATAAATAGTCAGTAATAAAACTGTTTACTGACACTAGGCGTTCTTTAAAGAAGATTTGTATGCAGAGAAGTCCACCTCTGATAAGCTCTCCAGCTTACAATTATTGACTCTCTTGTCCAGCGGTGCTGGGGCTATTATTAGCATCAGAAAGCTGGGAGTCTCTGTCTTCATAAAGCACCTGATAATACTGTATTAATAAGGCAGACAACCATATCAGAGTTGAAAAGAAGCCGGAGCAGAAGTCAGCATTATTAGTTCTGCTTAAAGAGTAATTGCTGAATGCTGTCAGGGCCAACTTCTTTCCCCCCAAGGGGCAGTGCACCAAGATCCATTAGATTTCTATTGATTTTTTCATCAAGTGAGACGAATGCCAGAACTTTGCAGGGCTGGGCTTAAAATGCAGAAACGGGGGTGTTGCAGACATTCATGAGAGTGGGTAATCGTCTCATAGTTTCCTCATATAATATGTATAATATTATATAATCTGAGTAAATAGCATGGGTTTATCTCAGATTAATATGTTGAAAAAATACTGATCCCCCAACCCCCACTTTATTATTTAACAACATGCTTGCTTTTTAGGGTGGGAATGTTCACAAGTTGGTAGAGTGTTGCGGTGTAGTCTTGTGGTAAGGGCCAAATTTATTTATACATTAAACTGCTCTGCCTTGGGAACCTTTTCATGTTTGAATGGCTGGTTGCCACTTAACTGCACCAGAGGGAAAACAAGTCTGTAGCAGTCTTTATTTCACTTGGCATATTTTACACCAAATTCAAGAGATTAAGTCTCTTAAAACAGTGATACTAGCTAGGCTTATGCAAGACATAAGATGCGATTGACAAGAACAGATATAATCTTGCAGCAGTGAAATAATATAAAAATCTCTCAAATTGGCCATTTGGCATTGTTTTTGTTATAAGGCATTTTTCAGGGAAATACAGCATTGAAAAAACAAGATTTTTCAGTATCTTTTTCTTCCCACCCCTTTGTCCCTTTCTGAGGTGTCTGCTGAAAGATACAGAATCTGGGCTCTTCCAAAATGGAAACGTGAATATGCTGGACACTAAAACCAGCAAGGGCTGTGCTTTTAAGACACTTTTTTCAGCACTATCATAACTTCACACAGTCACTAAATGAATAATTAAACGAGGACTACCTGTAGTGAAAAGTAGAAGTATTTTTCCTACATTTTCCTTTATATCCTACATGTATCTAGTATCTTGTTTTAACAAGAAAGTGAATACAAAGCTACCAGAATAGGGAACATAAATAAAACATCTAAATCAGTTGGCCCAGGTAATTCAGCTCTAGCTGTCTCCGTTGCCCATAAACAATATTTTTCCATTTCTTTTCACTACAAGCCCCATTAGAATCCTGATGATATTGCCAATAGTCAGAAGCGATAGGAATTATTCTAAACATTTGGAGATCTATCCAGATTTCGAAAGAAAGGTCTGCATTAACTAGCAGTTTTCCAGAGTTTCGGCCAGGAATTTTTCCCACCCTTAGATAAAGATGACAACTGGTGTTCCATAGCCCATCTCTAGCAAGAGTATGTGGGGTATAGAGAAACTCCCATTTTTGTTTGCAGCCTTAGAACAATAAAAAGGAAGGCAGTACAAAATAGTAAGGAGAGAAGATTAAGGACAGATTTCAAAAGATTAAAAATGTAATAAAAAGTAGCCTCCTTCAAACACTGCTGAAGTATAAATCTTCTTTACAACAGGTCATATATTTTGATATTTTTATTAATATTACTTAATTTAATATTTAATATTTTAGTTCTTTTAAAATTACAAAATCGTATGGGTTATGTCCATTTATGTTGATTTGATTAAAATGAGTAATTGATGTTATCTTTTGTACACTAAATTACACATTCTTGCACTGTTTTTTGAAACAGATGATTGCATGACATATTGACACCATAATAATAATAATAATAATAATAATAATAATAATAATAATAATAATAATAGCATTGTTGTAACTTTGAACAGTTACTGAATGAACAGTCATTCAACAAGGATTACCTGTAGTTGATTGGGAGTGAATTCCATTGCTTTAATTATTACAGTAAATGTGCATTAGATTGTAGGTTTAAAGTGCATGAAGTCCATCGAGCTCAGTGATATTTTATGTCCACACAAATATGGCTGGAATTGCTAATTACATTGAAAAATATTATTTTGCCCTGTACTTTAATCTGTATATCTCATCCCAAGGTAGGAAGTTATGTTAAGGAATCCTGTTAAGGTATCCTGGATGTTGTGACTTTACCCTTCCTTAGCATGTTAAGCTTGTTAGTTGTTATGATTGATATCTGCCCAAAGCTATAATTTTAAACAATGATAATCTAATTTCTTAAACTAAGAAAGGATTAACATCTTGTACAGCATGTTTTGAATTTAAAATAATCAAAATGTTCTGCAGTAAATTAATCTGAAATTGTTGTGACTTGACTAATCACAAAGGTATTATTCAATGAATAACTTTATAAGAATGATTGTTTATGTGGTGTATGACTGGGATTAATTGCTGGTTTTATTGTTATTTTATTGTTTTTTATGATGTTTATTGTTTGTATTTTAATCTTGTTGTAAGCTACCTCAAGTTCCCCTTGACTGGGGAAGAGAGGTGGGGTATAAATCTAATTAAATAAACTAATAAATAATAATGCTAGCATGATAGTCAATGTATTGCCATTGAGTGGTCATTGGAGACATTTGTGGCTTGGTTAGTCAAACTCAGTATGATATGTGAGCCTGAATTGACTTTACCATGGCATCATCCTCTGGACTTTCTTTTCCGGGAAAACAAAGCCAAACTCTCACATCTACATGTTAAACTAAGTTTAGCAAAGCATGTCACTGATGGCTTGCCTGCTCACATCTGCTGCAGTTTTTGGTACATTCAGTAATAAACCAGCTTTATGGCTTAACATAGCATGCGCATTGCTTCTCCATTCCTTTATTTTTGCAATTTCCATGGATTTTCAATTAAGCCACATAATTCCTTTGGAAATTAATGATGTGTGTTGAATCCAAGATACATTTGCTGGGTTTTTTTTTTTCATGTTCTCCTTTTCAAACTTATGCAGTGTCACGTATAAAGTAAGCACGGTAACCCCCAGTGAAGGAAGCTTCACTGAAGAATAGGATACATTTAAATAACACACACATTTGTCAGATATCTCCAGGTGATTTATGGTCAAATCATGTATATTAATAATATAATAAATGGTTAAATAACACAATTCAATGATTAAAAGCTAAAAACTACAACATCACAATTATTAAACTAACAGACAGTTAAGAACTTAAGATACTTGAAGAAAGTCTGAATGAATAGATATCTATTTAATTAATGGTGGAAATAAACCATGTCCACCTAATTTCCATGCAGAGATTTTGTCACACAGGAAGGACCAAAATGGAAGGTTTCTTCCTATATCCCTACTGACCCAGCATCAGCAGGCTAAGGCACGATCAAGACATCTGCTGAATACGAGGCCCAAAAGATCCATAGGTATCCCTCTGGGAACTTGATCCTTCTGTAAGGTCTTAGAAATCAGCCTAAGAAATTAAGTGGGGCTTGGTAATCGATAAAATGGATGTAGATTAGCTTTGATCCCATTCAAATTGTTGATTTAGTTCAGATGATCAAATTGAAGGGTTGATTTGGGTCAGTCTAATTAGAGAACCTAATTTGTTTCCAAGATCAGATAGAATTGTCTTGTGAATCTTGTCTCCCAATTTGCTTCACATAGCAATTAAGCACTTAGCACCATATTAGGAAGAATCTTATGGGCAGATATCTCTGTGTTAGTACAGTCCTCAAAGAGTGGCACCAGCTCCTTTTCTACCCATCCATAACATAAAATTCAGTTTACTTCATGTCTTGGTATCTCTGCACATTTCCTCACTTTCCTTCTATTACAGATGATGAAGTGGTTATCATAACAAAAAAAGTTTTGTGTAATGCTACATGGAATAGAAGTTTGGTGTAGTAAAGTGGAGATGGAGCTATGGAGATGCTCAATCATCCAGGTCTTAAAGCTGCTTTTTCCAAAAGACAAAAGCTTCTGAACTGAAGAAGCTTCTTGCATGAGAAGTGAAAACCAAGAAACTCCAGTTTCCTTTTGAAAAAATGCACTGTTGGGTGTAGTAAT